>JAEMWC010000390.1:132500-197500 GCA_016490735.1 Pachyseris speciosa
ACGAAATCAGCGTGAAGTCGAGCTGACCTATCATTTTTTTAACCTTGCGGCCAAACGAAAGCAGGCAAAAGGTAATTTGTACCCTTTTTTTTTTTTTTTTTTTTTTTTTAACTAAGACTAGTGAGCGGCACTACGGAAGACTTGTGGTTGTAGTTGTAGTTTTCTTTTTATTTCCTACGCTTTTCGTCTCTCACGGAGACTTCAGCAGGGAATGAATACAACTAACATAGAACAGCATATTTAACACATTCGTGTTTCTAACTTTAACTTAACATGGAAGTGATTAATAATCAAAACATGCTGTTGCCGGACGTTACAAAAAAACGCCCAAAATACGTATGTGATTGAGTAATGTTAAAGTTTGGGGGCCATACGATTAGCGCTAATCGTATGGCCCCCAAACTTTAACAACATTTTAGTATTTTTTAACCCAAGTGTAATTTGCATTTTACTGCGATTTCGATAATTCCGTGTTTATCTGGTGTAAATTGAGTACTTTCTTCGCGTTTCTTCGTTACCTTTGAGGACAATTCTGGCTGGAAGCGCGCCGTACCTACTTATTTACTGGGATTTAGCTAATTCCGTGCCTATCTGTAACACTTTAATTTAATTTAAGGCCTCTGCAGACAATATTGTTGGTTTCGCTTGCCGAAAGTGAAATCTGTAAGAATATACTACTTTCATCTGATTTGTTCGTCATCTTTGAATTAAAGAAAAAAAAAAAAAAGAACTGTTGCTTCCTGAAACTGTTATTCTAATTTTACTTGTAAATATTCTACTTTAAAAAAAAAGAAAGGGTCTAAAAAACGCCTCAGATACGTTATGGTTCTGATAGGCTACTTATAAAGACCAAGTAAAAAAAAAAAAAAACAAAAAAACAAAACAAAGCCGTGAAAGTAAAGTCTTAGTCCTCACACTTTGAGTGACGTCCTGTAGCTGGAAATACAGTTCATTTATGCAATACTAACAATTGTCCACACTTACGGGATCCCATTAGCACATGATTGCCACAAATACTGTTAACCTCCCTTCACATGACAGGGCTAACTGCGTTTCTGACCCTGGAATAAAATAAACAATTGTTTTCCATTGCTTTCCCTCGAGATTATGGCCTGTTCTTAATTGGCCAGCGGATTTACTCGTGAGGTTCGTAAGCAAACCTCTGAGAAATCAGCATCACACAGATATTCCATCTTTGAGTGATCTACATATGGGGACATTTCTTAAGAATTTAAACCTTGAAAGCACAATTTTCTCTTTAATACAAGATTTAGATAGTTAATTATCTGATTCACGAAGAAACCAGCTATGAAAACATGTTTCGATGGCACAAACGCTCTTTATCCTCCCCAGGGAAGGGGAGGGGGTTACTGCCTCATATGAGCTATATAGGTATGTGCGGACCCAAAGGGTATGGTTTTTTAGCCGTTTTGGTCTGAAATAGGGTATCAGTTTTGACCATTTTCGTCTGAAATAGGGTATGGTTTGTGCGCTCTTGTCTTGAATTCGGTATGGTTTTTTAGAAGAAAGTACTTATTCATCTTTAGCCGATAAGACCATCAAGAAAAGTTGATGTTTACGCCAACTGTGTACGTGAAATAGGTCTGAAATAGGGTATCAAATTTTTGGTGAGGTCTGAAATAGAGTAGGGAAAATCGCAGATTTTGGTCTGAAATAGGGTAAGGGTTTCAGGAAGCGGACCGCACAACACCACCCAATTTTTCTGGGATTGCTTCCCCCCCCCGGTTATTCTCATATACAAAACTAATCTCGTACCCAGATCCTACTTGTGATTGAAATCTAGGATCTGGTAAAGCTCGATATAAGCCCATTTTTCATTGGCCACCTGAATAAAATCGTATCTATTTTCTGATTGGTTAGTTGATTTTATGCAAACACAAATGAATAATGGCGTCGGAAGTTTGTAGCAGATGGCAAATGTGCGGTGTGAAGCCGGTTAAAATTTCATTTTTTTCTCTGAAAATAGCCAACCCATTCAGTTAATCAAAATTATTTCAAGAGTTTGCAAGATTTCCGTGAGAGAGTATGACGGATTGCCAAGAGTTTGTTGCATGAGTGGCCACATCAAGTTATTCTGGTTAAAGAAAAACATCGCAACATTTCCAGCTATTTGCAGGAACACTCAAAAGTCACGAGAAACAGCTTCGCATCATTTTGCTTAGTAAATGCCTCGATTTGTTGGCAGTCAATGAAACTCGGTTACATGAAATTTATTGCCGATAATGAAGTCAGTATTGATGGTTACGATATCGTTCGCCGCGACCGACCACTTAACGGCAGAAATTGGAGGTGGGGTTTGCTTTATAGTCGTTCTAATATTAACTATAAAGTTCGCAAGGACCTCGTATTTGATCAACTTGAAAGCCTCACTATTGAAATTAGCAAACCCAGAAGCAAACCTTTTATTGTTGCTACATGGCATAGACCTCCCAATTCACCTTTTAAATTATTTTCCGATTTTGAATCATATGTTGGAAAGCTGGATGCTGAAGGGAAAGAGTATTACCTTATGGGCAATCTTAATCAGTTGTAATATGCTCTCATCATCTTTGAATAATGAAAATACCCAGGCGTTTCTAAACGTCGCCGATATTTACAATCTAAAACAACTTATTAACGAGCCGACAAGAGTAACGCCTGTGAGTAGCACTTTAATTAATTGATGTTATTTTTACTAGTCACCCGGATAATGTATCCTGCTCTGGAGTATCTCATATCGAAATCAGTGACCATAATTTGAATTATGTTTTTCGTAAAATTTCACTGCCATCCGCCGTCAAGGGAAATTGTACTGTTTCGTATAGGCAATTTAAAAATTTCGATCGTAATAAGTTTCCGTCGGACATTTTGGCTCACCCGTGGGCCGATCTCATGGGAACGGATAACCCGAATGAAATGTGGTCGAAATAGAAAGCTTTGTTCTCGGAAGTGTGTGATCTGCATGCTCCACTCCGCGCTAAACATGTTCGTGCTTCTAAAAGTCCATGGATTACTCCTGAGCTTAAGAATTTGATGTATCGGAGAGATCGTCTTAACATTAAGGCTACTCGGACGGGTGATCCAAGTGATTGGAATAATTTTAAGAAGTTGCGTAACGAAGTGAAAATGCGATCAAGAATGCCAAAAAGTCCTATTATCATTAAACGTTTCAAGTTTACAATGGAAATTCGCGTAGGACGTGGGAAACTATTAATGAGGTGACAAGCCGCAAATCGGATAAAGCTGCAATTAACGAGCTTGAGCTTCATGGAACGAGAACAACTAATTCGACCGAAATCGCAGGGGGTTTTAATACATTTTTCGCAGAAATCGGTCCTGAACTGTCCAGGGATATAGAAGAAGTCGGCACCTCTTTTGATGAATATGTCTACCAAACTAGCAATTGTTTTAGTTATCAGCGTGTGACTCAATCGCAAGTTTGTCCCACATAAATAAATTATCCAAGAGAGAGGCGACAGGTCTCGATTCTGTGTCAGCAAGACTTCTAAGAGAATGTCCGGATTTAATCTTTCAAAACTACAAGCTTATGGTTTTCATGGTTCCACAAATCAATGGTTCTGCTCTTATTTAAAAAACCGAACCCAAACGTGCCTTGTAAACGGAAATAAATCGTGCAAAATGTTCCTTCGCTGTGGTGTCCCTCAGGGAACGATTCTGGGGCCCCTCCTATTTCTATTATACATAAATGCTTTGCCTAATTGCCTCCAGCATTCCCAACAAAGGATGTACGCCGATAATACTAGTATTACTTTCGCTGGTAGTGATGTTGATGAAATAAATAGCTGTGTTAATCTTGATCAGGAGAGAATTGGCGTGGGCTTGCAGCCAATAAACTAACTTTAAATATGACAAAGACTGAATTTCTTTTGATCGGTTCCGAGCAAAGGCTTTTAACTTTTACAACGAATCCCACTGCTAATATCAACCAGTTTTCGATAAAACAAGTTTCCACTGTTAAATCCTTAGGAGTACACATTGATGAAAATCTTTCTTGGGAGAGTCATATCAACGAGCTTTCTAAAAGTATTGCTTCTGGTATAAGCGCCATTAAACGTATTAGGTATTAGGTCCCATATAAGACTTTACTCTCCATTTCCAATTCATTAGTCCAACCCCATTTCGATTACTGCAGCTCGGTGTGGGGATCCTGTTCTAAGAGTCTTTCTCAAAAGTTACAAAAGTTACGAAATCGCGCAGCTCGCGTAATAACTTTTTTAAATTACGATTGTGGAGCTGATGAATTGCTGCGGAAACTAAACTGGGTTAAACTGGACCGTTTAATAAATCAGTAATAATGTACAAGATTGTAAATAATATGGATCCGGAATATCTTAGTTCGCGCTTTGTCTTCCGTTCTGATACTTGAAATTATAACTTAAGAGATAGTGACGCTACGCTTGCTGTTCCACAGCCCCACACTAACTATTGTAAAAAAGTTTGTCCTATAGTGGAGCTGTACATGTACTGTGGAATAGCTTGCCCTCGTATATCCGACAGTCGCCATCTCTTGACGAATTTAAATCCAAGTTGATGAATTACGATTTCAATAATAGTCTTTTTGCGTTTATACACGGCTTCCTTGTAAAGCAGGGTATTTTTTTTTATCATGTTTTTCATTCTAGTAGTTATTTATAATCTTATTTAGTTAGGTAGTTAGATTTATTTGATTAAATATTGTAAAAACCTGAAGGAAATACCGTGTTTAAATACAGATTTTAACTCTCTTTTTTTACCTAAATAAGTTTTCTTTCAATTGATGGGTTGCATTCCTTCTACATTTGTTATCATAGTACAGGGTTGAGAATGTTGGCCGCCCATCTCTACCAGTCCTTCCACTTTCATGAAAAAAGGTTTCCATGGTTTGTGGCACACCAAAATTGATTATACTTTCTTCACAAATGGAGTGGGGGAGGGAGGAGGCGGGGAGGGAGGGGGGGGGGGTTAACTTCCATTCTGAAATCCACTGTCACAAAAAAAAACCTTTACACGTTTCTGTCACAAAACTAGTAAGGATTTCTTCCTTCATTTCTCTCAGTCTCTGGATTGAGACTAGGCAAAAAGAAGTGGATTTTTGGAGCGCCAGTAGGGTAGAATTTAAGATAAGCCAACTTTTGATCCAGAAAGGTATAATCAATTCCACATAGTTCGAATTATAGTTCGAATTATAGTGACAGGCATTTTCAGTTTGGTGGTAACAATGTTCCTCAGCTTGAAGAATAGTTACTATGGCTTGAAGTGAGAGGATTTCCTGGAACTGTTATAGGAACGCCTTTCCAGTGCCTCATAAAAATGTTACTCCTGGAAGGTTTTGCAATAACAAGCTTTGGATCTTTTTTGTATACAAACTTTTTGTGGCAGCTGTTTGGTATTCCTTTGTTGTTGTTGCTGTCGTGGCAACAATATTAGCTTTAGGGAATGCTACAGACAGTGTTCCTAATTTATGGTAATCTTCTCTGAAGTCATGCCCACTACACAGACAAGTAAAAAAGGGCCAGGTACGTTTACAGAAACATTTCATTTAAGTCAAGGGTGTACATATAATCATCCTTGTTGGTAATCTTAGCATTGATAAGGTTCTGTAATATGAAGAGTTTTCACTTGTAATAAGTTCGTTATTTCTCATAAATGCAAGTTTAATCATACCAAACATTTCCATTTTTAGGTCATGGTCAGTTTTTCATTTAATATTAGTGTAGCTAGAAACTGTTCTTTTTATGAATTAAACGTTTTGTAAAAAGTTTATCTTGTTTTCATCCTGAGAGCTGATATACTTACAACTCTGGAAAGAACGAGGGATTACATAAGAGAAATTAGTCATAACATAGCTTTACTTCTTGCTGTTTCAGCAGAAAATCATATAAATTGTAGTGGTCAACAGTTAATTTTGTTTCACTAAGGGATTTGTCCTTTTTTTTTTTTTTTTTTCAAGGTTTGAGATTTGTGGCGGAACGTTTCTGACAGAAATAAAGGAATATTGATACTTTACCAACCAATAATACAATGTAACGGTCTACTACTAACTGCTACATCAAAACGTACTAGGAAGATAATTTGAAACTTTCCTTCTGCAAGCGGCACCGGTACCGGCACTGGGGGGTAAGGGAAGGGAGAGGGGGGGGGGGGGGGGGGCAAGGGTATTTTCGTGACACCGTGATCCGGAATTTTTGTGCTCTGTGAATCGTGATTTGATAAAGAACTGTTCCGTGAATCGTGATTGAAGTGTATTCCGTGAGGCGTGAAATGCAAAAATCCTTGGCTGTGAATCGTGAGTAGATAAGAAATAAACCGTGAATGTCTAAACTTGAGTTTGTAGCTGAATTTCACTGCATTGTGATGAGATTTATTCCGTGACCTTAGGGAATTTAACACTTGAATATCGAAAATTTACTATTGTGACTTCGTGACAAGACCCCCTCTCCCCCTCCCCCCCCCCCCCCCCCTCTTCCTCATTTAAGTCTTCAAATCATTATTTTCTCCTTAATACAAGATTTGGATAGTTAGTTTCCAAGCAGGTAAGCTGTACTTGTGGTAAAATCTGACCGAGATATATCGATTTTGTTATTGGCAAATGCTTGTACATGAGTTGATACAAACGGCTATAACTCTTGAAAACATAAAAACGTACAGAGTTTTTTGCATATTTTCGCCGATATCCTCTCCCCGTCGGGGCTTTTAAGGGATAGTTTACATCACTGGCCGGAGGACTTGACCAGACTGCTAGTGCAGTTTACAATTAATGAAGTAACTAATGAGTGCCCCCGTAATGTAGATATCTAGGACAGACACTAGAGGTGGTCACAGCCAGAGTTTTGTTACGTCCCTAGTGGTTCTTTTACGTCCCACAGAATCAGATTAAGTGAAAGTACTGTGAGACGGGGCCTACGGTTTATCGTCCTTATCCGAGAAGACTAGAAAGTCTAACCATTTGCAGATGTCATTACAAAGGCAGCACTTTCTCCTCAGTTATTTTTAAGACCCTGAATGTTGGTCCGGTTGGGGTTATAACCCGCGACCTTCCGCATGGTAGTCCGCTGCTCTACTACTACACTTTTTGGCTGTGTAGACTAGAGTGGTTAACTAGGTCCCAAACTTTTCTTAGCTCTTGTTACCATGGCAACGGTACTTGAGGGTTATTCAGAGCTGCATTTCAACTTCTGGCAATTATAATTTGAAAACTACCTTGGTGACCCCCTATTTTTTTCACGTGATTACCTTTGCCATTTGGAAAGGAAACTGCAAAATGTTTTTCAAAAAATTTCTTTCAAGAGGATGTTTTTTAAACGCGAGAAAAGGCAATTTATGAGTAGTGTAAAATTTCTCTGATACAATTTTCTTGAATTTTGTGAGACGTTTCCTCTTTTCAAGACAAAAATATTGAAACAATAAAAAAAAGGGGGTCACCGGGCTCGCTTTCTTGCAAAAACCTTCGTGAGTTGAGCAATTTCCACGCGCGTTTTCGCGCATTTCAAATTCTGGATTCTAAAAGATCGACATTTGCTCAAATGATTCTTCACAACAGTTCGGTGATGCGCTGCGATCTCGTGATATACAAACGTTAATACGAGAGTATCAACATGACAACAGTCCAGCCAATGATGTCAACATCTCTCTTGAAAAGGTAGAAAACATTTTTTTCGCAACTGCTAAACGTTCCTTAAAGATTAAAATCATTAAAAACGTAAACGAGAACGGGTCAAGCCATCTTCAAAATGGTTTGATGCAGAATGTCGCTTTAAAAGACACGAATTAAGAAAACTGGCAAACCAAAAACACAATGATCCTTTCGCTCCTGAACGTTTTGCCTAAAAAAACACCTTTAAAGCTTGTCAAGCCGTTCTCTGGTCAAAATCTAGCCGAAAAGAACCAAATTTGCCTAAAACTGTTTCATGGTAGAGCTTCTGGCGTCCTTCTGTTGCTTAATTTGAACTTTCAAAGTTCGGACATGCGCAGAAAGCAAAATTTCGAACAGTTTTACCACCCGCTCGCCTTCTACCTTTCGCTTCCTCTCCTCCCTTTTTATTTTGTTTTTCTTGCCTCACTTTCTTTCTCTCTTGCCAGGCATTTTCTGGGCTTCCTTTCGGTGGGGAAAGATTTGGTGTGGTGTGTGTGTGTGTGTGTGTGTGTGTGTGTGTGTGTGTGTGTGTGTGTGTGTGTGTGTGTGTGTGTGTGTGGTAAAGTTGTCTGCAAGCGTTAAAACTAATAACGTCACAAGAGGTACAAGGGACTTGGTTCTGCACGGTCGGTTTTGGCCGATGTAGGAATCAAAGGGTTAATCTCATAGCTAGAAGGACCTCCCCCCCCCCCCCCCCCACACCCTCCACCCTCCACCCCCTCCCCGCTTCACCTTTTAGGCGTGAGAATAGTCTCACTTGATTTTTGATGTAAACAAATCTTGTAAGTTCGGACATTCGGGCAAAAGAAAGCATTAAGCGTGGGACTTTAAAATAATGCGCCGAGGCATTAGTCACTTCCACGGTTAGGGCTTCATGTGTATCGGGATGGCTCTTCACACCAAATTGTACAGGATTTACTTGGGTAATTCGGGTTTTGCCCACATTCGATTGATGAGTTCGATACCAGGACGGAAACCGGCCATATAGCCACAGCGTTGCATAAATGTGCTTTTACGAATACCTACATGTAATGGCTGTATACAAGCACTTTCATTTAGTAATAAAACAGAATGAATGTGATTTGAGTGTGTATTAACGCCCAACGAAACAAGTTAACCTCGACAAAGCAGTCGAGCATCAGCATCGATACTATCGTTTGAAACAGCTTCTAGTTGAAAATGTCGAAGCAGTATTCTGAATTTCAGCCGCCTCCCCTGCTCCAGGGGCACCCAACGAGCCAAAGCAGCCAAAAGCTGTAGAAAGGCATTTTTAAGTACCTTATAGTGTTTGAAGTCTGTTTAAAGTGATGTTTTGGTTAGCTAGAAAACTTTGATCTGTTCGGATTCCCTAGCTGAAATGTTAACTGCCCGAAAATCTTAGGGAACAAAATCTTTCTTTGAGAAAATACTAGCTGAAGTTAACTTTCTAGGGAACCATTTTTTCTTTCCGAAAATGCTAGCTAACGTTTTTTACTGCCAAAACAGCAATGACAATCTTTCCGAAAACCTCAGGGGTTATGATTTCCACATTACGAATCTTTTAGGCCACATTACGAATCTTTTAGGCCACGTTTTACTTACGAAAATCCGAGTGCACTCTTTAATCGACGCCGAAAGCCTTAGGCGAACTACCCTCCACCGAACAGATATCTACCGAAACTTGTCGTTGGGTGCCCCTGCTGCTCCCTAAGTCATGATCAGACTCACCGTAAGTCAGAGGAGGCGGCTGAAATTCAGCCTATCAAAGCAGAGGAATAAGAGTGACTTTCACAACATGAATGTCGCAGAACTTAAAACAAAGTCAAACTGTCACAGTTGATGAGATCATATGGACCCATACCACAATATTGGAAAACGTATTCCACATCACCTTAAAACAGAAAGAAAAAAAATTGCCACAAATATATATATTGGATACCAAAACTTCACAAGACACCATACAAAGCAAGATTTATAGCAGGTTCGAGTTCATGCACCACTACTAAGATCTCCAAATTGATTACCAAATGGCTTAAACTCTTCTAGAGTCACTGTACCTCTTTCTGCAAGACTATTTTGGAAAGAACTGGTGTTCACTGTATGTGGATTATAAATAATTCGTTGGACGTAATTCGCACATTGGAGGAAAAACAACTTCCGCTCAATCAGAAGGGTACTTGGGACTTTTCCACTCTATATACTGGCCTTCCACACGCCAAAATTAAACATCAACTCCATGATCTATTCGAAAGAGTTTTTAACACCAGAGGAAAAACTTTCACAGCAACCAATAATTTCTACACTTTCTGGGCTAATGATAGGAAGTCTACGAAATACACTTACTTCTCATGTAGGGAACTGTGCCTGGCTATTGACTTTCTTATCGACAACATCTACGTCCGTTTCGGAAAATTAGTTTTTCGGCAAGTTATTGGTATACCAATGGGCACTAACAGCGCACCTTTGCTAGCTGATCTGTTCCTTCACACCTTTGAGTACGATTTCATGCTCAGAACAATGAAACGAGATAAAACCATAGCCGTCCAATTTAGCAACACCTTTTGTTACATTGATGATTTATTCAGCGTCAACAATGAGAATTTCGGAAATTACAACAGCGCTATTTGCCGGTCGGAACTGGAACTAAAGGACATTACCTTGACATCAAAGGAATCTCTGAATGGTGTTAACAACACTCCTTTTCATCTCAGCGTCAACGATAAGAGGGATGACTTCTCATTTCGGATTGTCAATTTTCTTCACATGGAGATCAACATTCCCGCCAATCCGGCCTATGGTGTTTTCATATCTCAATTAGTGAGATATGCTAAACTTTTCACATCAAATGGCTGTAAATTTACTAGTATTGCACAGACAGTAACAGCAGAGCTAATATATGGTTTGTATGTAAGTGGAATAACCCCCTTAAGAAAAATGAACAATTTCAGTCGCTTTATCTTTCGCTCGATGTGAACCATTGCGGTTGCAACTCTTCTTGTGGTAGTTGATGCTAGTGCAGATACATTATTTTTGTGCATGATTGGTGGTGCAATAGAAGACCTTTCCACGGTTTTGACGCCATTTTGATTAAGAGGCAAACAAGGCTAAAATTGCGGTAAATGCATAGGATTTTGGCCGACTTTAAACCGCCGTAACGCAGTTCAGACAAAGAGGCCATAATTGCCACCATCATTTGATTGCTGGCGGGACTTCAAACGTGCCGATAAGCAACTATTGAAGTTGTAAAGAATAATTCAATGCATATTAACGTGGCTAGCCCGACATACGAATGTTTCGTCCCTGCCAAGGGAGTCATCAGAGACCTTTCGGTGTAGCCAACTCGCTAAACATCAGGTTTGAAGTCCCACCAGCAATCAAATGGTGGTGGCAATCTAGCCTTATAACTCATAAGGATTCCCAATTGCATAACGTGCTGATAAACAACTATTGAAATTGTAAAGGATAGTTTAATGCATATTAGCGTGGCTAGCCCGACATACGTACTTATTCGTCCGTGCCAAGGGACTCATCAGAGACTTTTCGGTGTAGCCAACTCGCTAAACATCAGGTTTGAAGTCCCGCCAGCAATCAAATGGTGGTGGCAATCTAGCCTTATAACTCATAAGGATTCCCAATTGCATAACGTGCTGATAAACAACTATTGAAATCGTAAAGAATAATTCAATGCATATTAACGTGGCTATCCCGACAGACGTACTTATTCGTCCCTGCCAAGGGAGTCATCAGAGACCTTTCGGTGTAGCCAACTCGCTAAACATCAGGTTTGAAGTCCCGCCAGCAATCAAATGATGGTGGCAATCTAGCCTTATAACTCATAAGGATTCCCAATTGCATAACGCGCTGATAAACAACTATTGAAATTGTAAAGACTTTTCGGTGTAGCCAACTCGCTAAACATCAGGTTTGAAGTCCCGTCAGCAATCAAATGGTGGTGGCAATCTAGCCTTATAACTCATAAGGATTCCCAATTGCATAACGTGCTGATAAACAACTATTGAAATTGTAAAGAATAATTTAATGCATATTAACGTGCCTAGCCTGACATACGTACTTATTCGTCCCTGCCAAGGGAGTCATCAGAGACCTTTCGGTGTAGCCAACTCGCTAAACATCAGGTTTGAAGTCCCGCCAGCAATCAAATGATGGTGGTAATCTAGCCTTATAACTCATAAGGATTCCCAATTGCATAACGCGCTGATAAACAACTATTGAAATTGTAAAGAATAATTTAATGCATATTAACGTGGCTAGCCCGAAATACGTACTTATTCGTCCCTGCCAAGGGAGTCATCAGAGGCCTTTCGGTGTAGCCAACTCGCTAAACATCAGGTTTGAAGTCCCGCCAGCAATCAAATGGTGGTGGCAATCTAGCCTTATAACTCATAAGGATTCCCAATTGCATAACGTGCTGATAAACAACTATTGAAGTTGTAAAGAATAATTCAATGCATATTAACGTGGCTAGCCCGACAGACGCACTTATTCGTCCGTGCCAAGGGACTCATCAGAGACTTTTCGGTGTAGCCAACTCGCTAAACATCAGGTTTGAAGTCTCGCCAGCAATCAAATGGTGGTGGCAATCTAGCCTTATAACTCATATGGATTCCCAATTGCATAACGTGCTGATAAAGAACTATTGAAAGTGTAAAGAATAATTTCATGCATATTAGCGTGGCTAGCCCGACATACGTACTTATTCGTCCGTGCCAAGGGAATAATCACAGGCCTTTCGGTATAGCCAATGCATTTAATGCATATTAACGTGCCTAGCCTGACATACGTACTTATTCGTCCCTGCCAAGGGAGTCATCAGAGACCTTTCGGTGTAGCCAACTCGCTAAACATCAGGTTTGAAGTCCCGCCAGCAATCAAATGATGGTGGTAATCTAGCCTTATAACTCATAAGGATTCCCAATTGCATAACGCGCTGATAAACAACTATTGAAATTGTAAAGAATAATTTAATGCATATTAACGTGGCTAGCCCGAAATACGTACTTATTCGTCCCTGCCAAGGGAGTCATCAGAGGCCTTTCGGTGTAGCCAACTCGCTAAACATCAGGTTTGAAGTCCCGCCAGCAATCAAATGGTGGTGGCAATCTAGCCTTATAACTCATAAGGATTCCCAATTGCATAACGTGCTGATAAACAACTATTGAAATCGTAAAGAATAATTCAATGCATATTAACGTGGCTATCCCGACAGACGTACTTATTCGTCCCTGCCAAGGGAGTCATCAGAGACCTTTCGGTGTAGCCAACTCGCTAAACATCAGGTTTGAAGTCCCGCCAGCAATCAAATGATGGTGGCAATCTAGCCTTATAACTCATAAGGATTCCCAATTGCATAACGCGCTGATAAACAACTATTGAAATTGTAAAGACTTTTCGGTGTAGCCAACTCGCTAAACATCAGGTTTGAAGTCCCGTCAGCAATCAAATGGTGGTGGCAATCTAGCCTTATAACTCATAAGGATTCCCAATTGCATAACGTGCTGATAAACAACTATTGAAATTGTAAAGAATAATTTAATGCATATTAACGTGCCTAGCCTGACATACGTACTTATTCGTCCCTGCCAAGGGAGTCATCAGAGACCTTTCGGTGTAGCCAACTCGCTAAACATCAGGTTTGAAGTCCCGCCAGCAATCAAATGATGGTGGTAATCTAGCCTTATAACTCATAAGGATTCCCAATTGCATAACGCGCTGATAAACAACTATTGAAATTGTAAAGAATAATTTAATGCATATTAACGTGGCTAGCCCGAAATACGTACTTATTCGTCCCTGCCAAGGGAGTCATCAGAGGCCTTTCGGTGTAGCCAACTCGCTAAACATCAGGTTTGAAGTCCCGCCAGCAATCAAATGGTGGTGGCAATCTAGCCTTATAACTCATAAGGATTCCCAATTGCATAACGTGCTGATAAACAACTATTGAAGTTGTAAAGAATAATTCAATGCATATTAACGTGGCTAGCCCGACAGACGCACTTATTCGTCCGTGCCAAGGGACTCATCAGAGACTTTTCGGTGTAGCCAACTCGCTAAACATCAGGTTTGAAGTCTCGCCAGCAATCAAATGGTGGTGGCAATCTAGCCTTATAACTCATATGGATTCCCAATTGCATAACGTGCTGATAAAGAACTATTGAAAGTGTAAAGAATAATTTCATGCATATTAGCGTGGCTAGCCCGACATACGTACTTATTCGTCCGTGCCAAGGGAATAATCACAGGCCTTTCGGTATAGCCAACTCGCTAAACATCAGGTTTGAAGTCCCGTCAGCAATCAAATGGTGGTGGCAATCTAGCCTTATAACTCATAAGGATTCCCAATTGCATAACGTGCTGATAAACAACTATTGAAATTGTAAAGAATAATTTAATGCATATTAACGTGCCTAGCCTGACATACGTACTTATTCGTCCCTGCCAAGGGAGTCATCAGAGACCTTTCGGTGTAGCCAACTCGCTAAACATCAGGTTTGAAGTCCCGCCAGCAATCAAATGGTGGTGGCAATCTAGCCTTATAACTCATAAGGATTCCCAATTGCATAACGTGCTGATAAACAACTATTGAAATTGTAAAGAATAATTTTAATGCATATTAACGTGGCTATCCCGACAGACGCACTTATTCGTCCGTGCCAAGGGACTCATCAGAGACTTTTCGGTGTAGCCAACTCGCTAAACATCAGGTTTGAAGTCCCGCCAGCAATCAAATGGTGGTGGCAATCTAGCCTTATAACTCATATGGATTCCCAATTGCATAACGTGCTGATAAAGAACTATTGAAATTGTTAAGAATAATTTGATGCATATTAGCGTTGCTAGCCCGACATACGTACTTATTCGTCCGTGCCAAGGGACTCATCAGAGACTTTTCGGTGTAGCCAACTCGCTAAACATCAGGTTTGAAGTCCCGCCAGCAATCAAATGATGGTGGCAATCTAGCCTTATAACTCATAAGGATTCCCAATTGCATAACGTGCTGATAAACAACTATTGAAAGTGTAAAGAATAATTTCATGCATATTAGCGTGGCTAGCCCGACAGACGTACTTATTCGTCCCTGCCAAGGGAGTCATCAGAGACCTTTCGGTGTAGCCAACTCGCTAAACATCAGGTTTGAAGTCCCGCCAGCAATCAAATGATGGTGGCAATCTGGCCTTATATCTCATTAGGATTTCCAATTGCATAACGTGCCAATGAACAACTATTGAAATTGTTAGGAAATTGTACAGAACTGGCTACACCGAAAGGTCTCTGAGGATGAAAGAGGCGGATTTCCAACATTTGCCAGTAATTTAAATAGTTTTATTGATATCATTGATTCAACCGAAAATAAGGCTATTAAAGAAGGTACTACGTTCGTAAATTAGTAAATTTAATTAGTGTGGCTTCTAATTTCGCGGTAATCGCATAAGTTTGATTAGACGGCTGGAGGGCAAACACGGCTAAATTACGGTAACTGTATGAGATTTTGACCAACTTTGGACCGCTGTAACACCGCTACAAAGAGGCGGATTTCCGCAGCGAAAATGTCTTTCAAAAGGCATTTGTACTTACTTATTTTCATGAAGTATGAAGAACAGATCCAGGCTACACTGAACCACCGTAAACGAATTTTTAAAATTTCTTACAAACCTCTCTAATCAAAATTATGCAAAAATTACCGCGAATTTACGAGCCACATGGAAAGATTTTCGATTCTAATTTACAGACGTCTTACCTTTGTTAGTGGCCTTATTTTCTGTTGAATAAACGATATCAATAAAGTCGTTGAAATTAGTGGCCAATGTTGGAACACCGCTTCTTTTAAGCGGCGTTACATCGGTTCAAAGTCAGCCAAAATCCCATAGCAAAACTGTAATTTCAGCCGGTCGTGTTTGCTCCTAAATAATCGTGGAACCATTTGTTAAGATAACTGTCCTTCACACGTTTATGGGGCACATAAACGAGTCACCACAATAACATGCCTTTGTCAAATTTTTAGTTCTCTTGTTTTCCCTAACTGGACCCGGAAAATGAAAAAACGTGACTGGATCACCCTTCGCATTTCTTACCCACAACTTTGGGTATCGGAAGTCGTTTTACAAGGACAACAAACACATCTTGTCGTCGTTAGTTTTTTTAATAATGCGAATACACATGAAACCGTAAATGTGACTAGTGCATCCATTTCGTAATACCGAAGTCCCTCGCACTACGATTTATAATTTACACTCTCAAATCACATTCATTCTGTTTTATTGCTAAATTAACATATTGCAAATATTTAAGTATTCGTAACTGACAAATTAATGCAAAGAATCACCGTGAAGAATTCATGTTGTTTCCGTCCAAAGGCCGGTTCCTGAAAGGTGTAATAACTCTATTCCAGGGATAAATCTGCCCTATTCCAAAAGGTGTTCATGGAATAAAACAGATTTATCCTTGGAATAGAGTTATTTACACCTTTCAGGAATAGGCGGCCCCCTAGTCATTGTCTACTGGCTCCTAAATCGAACGTCGGCAAAACCCGACTTACCCACGAAAATCGTGTACAAATAGGTGTGTAAAACCAGCTCCTAACCGTAGAAGTGACTAGTGCCTCGGTTTTGCTTCATTTTAAAGTCCTACGCAAAATATAAGTCAACGTTTTGTGTTAGCTCATAACACCGTTTCACTTAGACTTTAGAATTCCATCGTCCTATTTACATATCATTTGGCGCTTCGTACTTGATTGGTGCCACTATTTTTAGCGACCCAGAAAGGGGTCGCTGCGCTTAGACCAATTAGTGTAGACCAGTTTGTGACCTTCACGGATAAAGTTGTCAATCAAAATTGATTTTGAGCAACTAAACGTGACTTGCGGTTGAAATTCCAACACTGGGTCTATTGCGAAAGCGACAACCATATGCGAGTCAAGCCACTCTTCTTTTTTGGCGCCAAACGCAAATGAAAACCCTCCAAGCGAGACAAGTCGACCTCTCGCGCTCAGCCGCTTTGCGGCCTAAAAACCTCGCTCCTCTCGGCTTTTATGCTGTGCGACTCGAGAGATCAACTTGTGGCAAGTCTACGTTTCACTGTGTGCTTTCTTGTCCGATCTTCCCGAATGTGCGAACTTTCGATGTTCGTCTACATTAAAAGTCACGTGACACTTATGACAGAGAGAGCCTGGGTTCGAGGTTGACGCTTAAAAGGTGAATGAAATATTTGGTTATGCAAGGCATACTAGATGATGCACGCTACCTTATAGGAACTGAGTCCAGACAACTTCAATTTATCCTCCCAACATGAGTTTGCTTCAGAAAATCAAGAACGACGTTCCGAACAAAGATTACTTAAAGGATGAGGCGTTTGCGGTTAAGGAGATAACATTTTACATGTACAACAGCGCAAATGAATTTAAGGTTAGTATCTAATTTCTCGTAGAGGCGACTAACCGTTAAACAGACCTTTCAATATTGGCCATCTTACGAAAATCTGTCGACACTGCTGGAAAAAAAAACACTTTTAAATTGGTAAATTTTCCACATTTGGGAATCGTAACGTTTAAAATCGCAAAGTTAAAGCTATAGGTGGTTTGGACGTTACGTCATCGCCGCTAGGTCCAGCTGTCCCGTTTTCGCTGGAAAAATCGCCATGAAGTGCTCAGAACATGGCAATAAATGCTCAAATAGTGCTTGATTTTTATAAAAAGGCATTGAAATTTAGAAATAGTGCACGAAATTTGCTCGCAGTTTGTGATGATTCTTAGCAGATGTTCATACATATTGCTATTTTTATCAAACTTTCAACTCTCGATTTTCTAGGACTGAGAATGCCTTAAAACTAATAGATTTTCCACATTTGGGAATCGTAACTTTTAAAATCGCAAAGTTCTAGCTATAGCTGGTTTGCACGTTATGTAATTGCCGATAGGCCTGTCCCGATTTCGCCGGAAAAAATTGACAAAAAGTGTTTTAAACATGGCAACAAAAATTCTCATATAGTGCTCGATTTTTATAAAAAAGTGCTTGAAATTTGGAAATAGTTCACGAAAGTTGCTTGCAGCTTTTTCATTATTTCTTAGCAAATGGTCATACATATTCCTAGTTTTATCAAACTTTTAATTCTCGATTTTCCAAGACTGAGGTGACCTTAAAGTATAACAACGTTTCTAGAACAAAAACTCTTAATCATCAGTCAAGCATAAATTCTTAAGCACACAGCATCACAGAACTGTATGCAATCAACCGTATAGCTACAACTGTTATTAGTCTCTCTTCGATCTATTGTATCGAACAGCAAGTAACACCAAGTCACGAAACAATCAAATCGACTGCTCCCACGGTTACTATAGCTCGTGCCTTAGCTCCATGACAACAGTCAGCCAGTCAAGCGACAATGTAGAATTATTCAAATTTTACTTTGCGGCTTTACTGGAAGCGTTTCAAAGACAAAATATTACATTTCACTTAAAAAACGTATTGATCATTCATACAGGAAATACAAAAGAAGTGAATTTTTAATGAGTGTCTTTACATCTGATAAAGACAGGGCTAAGTTTTACATCCGATTTTCTAAGCCAAAATAACCCAAAATCTAAATATCAGTGTAAGAATGGATAGATGTACAGTAATGCTTTTTAAGCCGGCCGTTCAATAAATTCGCAATTTGCGTTTGATCAAGTCTTAAAAAACTCGGCGCGTATGGAAAATTGTGAAAAATGTGCTCAAACGTTTCCCAAAAAGCGAACAAAATGCTCAAATTTTGCTCAAAATCAATTAACTGCTGAAGGGACCTGGAAATGTAAAATAGTGCTCCAAATTCGAAAAAGTGCCCAGTGCAATCGGGACAGGCCTTATCGCCGCCACGTTGGTGGACGTAAGCCATTGTTCTCTCATTGCCCCCCAGTATACAAACGCAGGAGCCATTGACAAACGCCAAATTAATTCCCGACTTTGTAGAACCATAATTTCGCTTTTTTTTTCAGGATGTGACGCTCAAACATGGTCGCTTTACTAATTCAGTTAGTACCCTCCATAACAGGCGCTTACTTAGCCGAGCGCGAAGCGGGAGAGACGGAGCGCGAAGCCCCGCCTCCCGAAACACCCACAAAAGTTCCACTGATTGCTTGTTTTGAATTGACCAATGAAAAAGCTTTCAATCATTCGCAGGAAACTTATCAGATTCCTTGCGCATTTAGCTGTGCGAGCGGAATTTCGAGCAGAATAAGCGATATTTGCGAGTATTGCCGGCAAGTAGATTAAGCCATTTTACGGGAAGATATTATCCAAGCCTACTTCAGGCATCGATAGTTCTACGAGCGGCAGAAAGCAACTTCAAGAGTGCATTGTTTACGATCGTGAATTCGACGGAAACCGAATCGCTTGCACGTGAGGTGTTGATTAAGGTAAAAATTTCCACGGAGTGTGAAAAGTTTGCTTACTACCATTTTTGAGCTATCGTGAACGGCCTTGGACTTGCTCTATAGTCATTGCTTTCAACACACCAACAACGAGCACATGGCATCCTGTCTTGCACTTCATCGAAGATTTTTGGGTAAAGCTTGTAGATCAAACTTTTACCAAACTCAGTAAGCAACAAACCCAACTCATCTCTCCCTTCTAACAACGCCGCAACTTTCCTATTCCTTCTTGAGATTTTCGACGTGAGGGAAGAAATCGAGCGCAAGTTTAATATGTTTGTTATTTTTGGTGTATTTGCTCCATTAGTATCACGTGGTATGAATTGACTAATCAGCGTTTTCCGATTATCAGACGATCGGTTGGAAGAGCACGAACAATATGCAGTTCCGGAGTTGCGCAGGGAACTGGGGCGAGTTTCATATTTCATCATCACATGAAAGATAACGTTGAGAATGGCCATTTGACCAAGTTTGATCATTTTACATTCAAAAGAGACCAAGTTATGGACTTTAGAACATAGTTCAAAATCCATACAAACGTCTCTAATTTTGAGGCTGCGTCCCCCAAAACCATATAAACTCTTGCGTTTTCTTACGATCTGTCTGATAGTCGTAAAAATGGGAAAATAGAGACCTTAAGATCGAGGTTTGGCCCCCTTACCACAAACGGCAAACCGAGGTTTGCGGTTTGCGGTTAGCGGTTTCACGTTAGCTGTCTGCCCATATACGGGACTTAAGATTCGCGTGTAACAAATGGCCGGCCGCCATGTTTGTTTTCAGTCATTCGTTCACTTCTATTTTAGCTGAGAAATCGTCTTAAAAGTAACGTTTCTATTAAAAAGAATTCTATTATTAATAGGCGAAAGAGTTCTAAAAAGTAGTATTTCCTCTCAAACGTGGGATTGTGACGTTTTAGGGTGCAAAAACCCTGGCGGTAAATCACTGACCTCTAGAGCGTGGTCTAGCCGTACAAACGTGAACCTTAAACCGCAAACCTGACGACAAGGCACTGGTCACGTGACTTCTTGACGTTCGCGGCTCGCGGAAATGCCGAAAAACCTCAAACTTAAGGTCTCTTATGAAGTGATTTTTACCTCAGTTAATTCCAAATAGTATGTGCATGACGGAATTTTACAGCTGTCACAAACTAAAAAAATATTTTTGAGGGTTCATATGGTTTTGGGGGACGCAGCCTCAAAATTAGAGCCGTTTATATAAATTTTGAACTATGTTTTTAAGTTCATAACTTGGTCTCTGTTCAACTTAAGACCATCAAACTTGAACAAATGGCCAATCGCAATGTTTTCTTCCACGTGATTATTTCAGTTTATCGATTAAGTAAGATAAGAAACTCGCCCTAGTTCCCTACGAAATTCCAAACAACCAAGAGAGGGTTTCACGTGACGTCATAATGATAATAAAATTTAAAAATAAACAGACTTGCATGTTTTCAGCGCAGTAGCTTGCATTATTTTGAAATAGAGAAGTTTGAATTTTCACACTGCGCGATATAAAAATGTCTGCTCACAAGCATGTCACTTACATGAAAACATCGATTCACCGTGTGTTTTTTTAAATTTGAAAAGCCAACATGGTAAGAGAGGCGTCTATGTGAATGTTTGAAAGATCAACAGAGAGAACAAAGTCTTTGAGATATCTAAAGTAAGAAACATATGTTTTAACTCGTTTCCAGCCGCCATCTTGGAATCGCTTAGAGGGACGCCAAGATGGCGTTTCCATAAAAAGCACTATAATTTAGAGTGTTACATTTTGCGGAATAACTTGAGTATGGGATATCGCATGGCCCTGAGACTTAAACATGGTGTTTATTCATTACTCTTCTATTATATTACAATTTGTTGACTTAATCTATTTAATGGTTAATGATTTTATTTTTCAACTTGCGTGACTGAAAACGCTGGCGGCAGGCGCTTGATTTTCTCTTCCCCTCGTCTCGCGCTTCGCACTCCATCTCTCCCACATGGCGCTCGGATAAATAAGAGCCTATTAAGCAGGCTAATTTTTAGGCGCTCTCTTTCCAGCAGTGTTAATAAATTTTCGCTACATGGTCAAAATAACTAACTGTCTGGGCTAATCGTCCTCGCAAAGTACAGCAAGGACGCAGCTCAACAAGGTCAAAGCGAAAGCATATACAAGGCGCCTCTGGTAGCCGCTATACGGTCCATGTATGGCCTTGGAGCACAGCCTACAGCCAGCTCGAATAAGCCGTATGTTGGGGTTTTTTTGAGGGAGGAAAACCGGAGTACCCGGGGAAAAACCCTCGGAGCAGGGTCGAGAACCACCACAAACTCAGCCCACTTATGGCGTCACCGGGAATCGAACCCGGTGCCACACATTGGTGGGAGGCGAACAAAAACCCGTGGAAAGCCTTGAACTTTTAAAAGTGTGATTTGAAGCTTAGTCCGACTATTTTACTGAAAGCAACTCGGAGTACTAATTTCCTGTGATTCTATTGATAAGTCTGTCAAACTTAAAATGAAAATTTTTCAGCTCAGCCCGAATCAATTCTGGTGCGACTGATGTTGATGAGGTTTAAACGAAATCCTTCACATGCAGGGGCAACCGATGTTTTGTTTTTTGTTTTGACTTTTTTCCGGTGAAATTAGTCCTATCGGAAGTTCTTACAGTCGACTCAGGTCAAGCGTACCCCTGGCTGTGTTTAAAAGTTGAACGGGGACTTGGGGACGGGGACGCAGGGGGGGCGTGTTCGGGGACGCGCCACGCGGGGACGGAAAAATAACCTAACGCTGCAAATAAACTAACGCTCAATGCTAAAAAGTCAAATAATGTCATTTTCCATCCTTGTCATTGTAAGCTGGATTGTTCCGTTAATATCCAAATGTTTGATAATAGCCACCCATATTCTCACTTCTCTTGAGTGCAAGGAACATGTCAAATATCTCTGAATTTTACTGGCAGTAAACTGAGCTGGAAATTTGATATAAAATACGTTGCGATTAAAATAAGTAAAATTATCATATCTCTCACTTAGTACGCGCGCTGCGATTGGTCAATTTTGCGGACTGTATTCTACAGTACCGCCCGCTTGACTTTAACCAGTTTCCTTTCCCTTGCGCCGGATTAACCTCAGAGTTATAACAAATATCTTACTAACATCGTTTTCTCGGTCCGTACTGTAAGTTACGGATCCTCGTTTTTTTCCTATTAATTTATGGCCCGCTCGCTTCGCGCTTGGGCAATAAATCAACGGGAAAAATCTCAGTTCGTAACTTACAGTACGGACCTCGAACTCGGTTAGTAAGAGGTATTTATTGGAGTCATTGCTCGCCTTAGGCACTTCGTTCCCCTCTGTACTCTTTTAAATATCTATCGTTCTATGATATTTCCTTACAGATTATACGGTCTAGTTGCTTAGGGTCAAGATGCTAAAACCCATCTTCAAAAATCAAACTTCTTGTACTGCAAAAACGTGTCCTTCGTTTAACGCATTTTTCTAAGCATAGAGCACACGCCCTGTCTTTGTTTATCTCCTCAAATATTCTCTCCTTAAACATGCTCTATGTTGAAACTGTTTCTTCTTTGATGTATGACCTCTCACGTCTGTCTGTTCCGTCTAATATCTCTCTTTTTTGTGATCTCTAAAAGTTAATAAAATACACAAACACAAGACCAGGAGCTCCTCTTCAGGCAACTTTTATATTAAATCTTCGAGTGTGAGCCTAAATTGAAAGGTCCTTTGCTAGATTTGGAGCTGAACTCTGGAATTCCTACCGGTGCCTTTAAAAAGCATGAATATGGTTTGTTACTCTCAATAATGGAGGCTGATGATGATTATGTTGAAACGCCTAGATTCTCCTGCATGAAATTGCAAATCTTACACAATTTATGTATACGAAGCATATTTTTGTTGGACTTTCTTAACCTTTGATCTTATCCTCCCGTTTTAGTTTTCATATCCTCTTGTTTTCATTCCTTTAATATGATATTATTGTAGCTTGTATCGTGAGTGTACTGATAATTACTGGTAATGCTGAATGGATTTAAGTTGTTGTACCGCGGAGTGCAGTATTATTGTAGCTCCGCCCACCACGATTAGCCTCTGCTATTTGTGGGCGGAGATGGACTACAACGTTTTGTGTTTGTATTTGTCTGATTGCCTGTTTTGATTTATTTATTGTGACTTATTATGATTTTATTCAAAAAAAAAAAAAAAAAAAAAAAAGAGATGATGTGGGACGTGAAGACTTTTCCAACGGTAAACTTGCGAAATTTCGCATCAGTGAATTTCCAAAGCAGTAAGAGTGAAGATATTTTCTTTACGTCCCCGCGTCCCAGCGTCTTCGATTTTACGTCCCCATGTTCCACATCTCGCGTCCCCACGTCCCACATCTCATGTCCCCGCGTTAAGCGTCCCTGCCTCCCCGTCCCCAAGTCCCCGTCCCACTTTTAGATAGAGTCCGTCCGTACCCCCCTAGATTACATTAATGAGCTGATTATTTGAACATTGAACTCGTTAGTCGTTTCGAATGATGCAATCATTTATGAAATATTCGAATCAAACTTCGATTGAAAAACGCGTTCCCCAACGAATCTTTATTTCTTTCATCGCTTTTAACTCATTTTCTACGAGCGATTTGGTCGCCTTTTTTGTAATTTCCGTAGGGTAGGAGTTCAAAATGACCTGTCTACTCCATATAAGGGGTTACTACGGAGATTTCGCTTGTCCACAGCACCGAAGGCTCTATCTTTGTTGTCACGCTCGTCACGCTGGCTGTCGTTTATTTCTAAACGATCACTACAGTTACAATTCGTTGCGTATTTGATTTCGAGCCATTTTCCACCTCAGAAGCCCCCTTCCTGGCATCATAAAGCTGGGTTGAAGGGTAGAGGCAATCCTTTGAAGGAAAACAGAGGTGAGAAGTAGGCCGCTGAAAGTATGCGAGCGAGTGATGGCCATTTTAGCCGTTTTGAGAGTGGATTCCGGGACCTGGCATAACAATTTTGGCGAGTTTTGACTTGTAAATGATGCAATCAGTGCAACATTTTGTCAGCTGGACCAGGTGGCTCGACACAGTTCTAAAAAATATCTAAAATGAAAATTGGCGGACTTCCATGTCATCGTTACACAAGAAATATCCAGAATTCCACTGGGTCACAGACACGAAAATTACAGACGGTGAGAGCAACTGAAATGAAATAGCGTTGTCCACGACGTGTTCAAGAAGTGAGCAGGAAAATGTGGAACAGATTGCAAGAACTGGAGTCAAAACTTGAAGACAAAGCCGCGTATTTTTAGTGCGGTTTAAGGGCGTTTTGGGGTTTTGCAACAGAACAAATGCTCATATTAGATGAAAATTGGGACTTTTGGTCAGTTTACTGGGTGCTAAACACAGCTCACTGATAGCGTACAGCGTTGTAAACAACCAAAAATATTGACGAGAAAACTTTCTAGAACTTCGCCTGAAATCCTTTTATCACGAATAAGACTTGTACAAGCTCTATGGGATGCAGAAAGCAAAAACAGTTTTCGATAATAACATTTACAGTATAGTTGTTCACCTATCACTTCAGTGCGTTGAATCTTTCTCACCATTTGCAGGACGTGATTGGATCTATTGTGAAGTATCTCAAGCAGCTGCCATGGAAAGTCCTGGATGGCGTGTCACAGGAGGAGCCCTTGGAGCTCGCTCGGAGAATCTTCGCTGATCCGATCCTCAGCAACTTTCTCATACACTCATCACGCCTACCTGTGTTTTCTAAAGAGTTGGCAAAGTTGTTCAAAAGTGACCTAGACACGCTTGCAATTATAAAACAATTGAAGTTTTTCTACAACCAACCAACTGTTGCAGTGCTGCAGCAGTTAGCCATGCTTGTAGCAAGGTATGTTATTCTTTTTTATTCCTTTCATCACGCAAGGGCAGTCTATTTTCTTTTTTGGGATCGGTCACACTTTATTGATAATCCTGTTACGCAATGAAATTCCATTTCTGACGATACCACCTAAGATCGAGCTATTTTTATCGCAAACTTTTTCGCTGCGATTTCTTATTGTTTGCTATTAATCTAACGAGTAACCAGAGGGTCAGGATAGCGATTACGTCAATTGCTTTTTCTATAAGATTGTGACTACAACACCACACGAGGACTACGAGTAACACACGAGTAACATACCAGTACATACGAGTACATACGAGTACATACTAGTGACATACGGGTACATACAGATACATACGAGTAACATACAAGTAACATATGAATACATACGAGTAACACACAGGCAACATACGAATACATACAAGTAACACACAGGTAACATACGGTCAAATGTGGGTAATACGCATGAAATCTACAAAGTAAAAAACAAGAAATTGGATATTTCTCCGAAATTTTTGTGATCTGTGTGATGGGGGAAGGGGCGAGGGGCGTATTACCCACATTTGACCGTATGTTACATGCGTGTTGCTCGTATGTATTTGTTTGTTACTTGTATGTTACTCGTATATATCTGTATGTACCCGTATGTCACTCGTATGTACTGGTATGTTACTCGTGTGTTACTCGTAGTACTTGTGTGGTGTTTTAATCACGATCTTTCTATATCCTCTCATAACGTGACAGATGCTCTCTTGATTCCAACAAACTCAAATTGGAACAATCTATCTTACAAACGTACGTGAGCATAAGTAGGGATGACCTAGTGGCAAGCGCACTTAGGCCTGTCCCGATCGCGCTGGGCACTTTTTTTTTTTTTGGCACTTTTTCGAATTTGGAGCACTATTTTAGGTTTCCAGCACTCTTGACCACTTAATTGACTTTTAAGCAGAATTTGAGCATTTTTTCGCTTTTTGGGAACATTTCAGCACATTTTTCACAATTTTTCATATGTTTAATGCAATATTTTGTCTTTGAAATGTTCTCAGAATAATTCCACCTTGTCGCCTGACTGGCTGACTGTTGTCATGGTAATGCACGAGCTATGGTCTTTTTAAAGTGCACCTGAATCGAAAATTAACGACCATTTTTTTTTACGTTTTTATAAAGCTCATAATACTCATATTTCATTTTCAGTCGTTTCCCTCCTTTTTGTCACAAGGATTCACTATTTGTAGGGATTTCGAAATTCCCGCCGTAGCTTAAAATATGAGATGCTTTGCTTGCGGCCAAAAGGTCTCTGTGACGTCATTCGTGTGTAATGTTCAAGCGTAAAACATGGCTGAAAAGGCGAAAAAGCTTAAACCTGGAATGTTTTCCGCAGCTGGCGGCCCTGGTAGTGAATCTTCGTAGCTCTCAGACATTTTTGTTCCACGGAGCTCACAAAAACAGATTGACGCACTCGACTGAGTACACACTAATGACGTCACGACTATTCATCAGATCCCAGGTTTTTGTCTAGAATTTTAGTGAGAAAGGCCCAACTTTCGCCGCGAGACAAGACAAGACAAGAAAAGACATGCAACTTTATTATATTTAGTTTTCAAAGAATACATCTATAAAAGACCTGACACCGCAGGTAGCGAAAGCTAATCGAGGCGGGCCAGGAGAAAGAAGACTAAATGAAATCTGGTAAGCTCAATTCAAGAGAAAAAGAGACGTATTACAGAAGAAGCTTAAGTTTGATAACAAGTTCCTGCTACTTTAAGTAAATTATTTTTCCCTCAAAATGTTTCTTAAAACGCCAATTTTCATAAAGGAGAAAAAAAACTGGCTTTGAAATTTCGATTCATGTGCACTTAAACATTGGGAACAGTCGATTTTGATTGGTTCGTGACTTCGTGTTTCTCATAACTTTTAGCGCTCTTTTCTCTTAATGTAGCTATACTGCTGATTGCTTACAGTACAGTTCTGTGATGCTGTGTGCTTTAGAATCTATGCTTGACTGGTCATAAAGAGTTTTTGTGCGACAAACGTTGTTTTACTTTATGGTCACCTCAGTATTAGAAAATCGAGAGTTAACATTTTGATAAAACTAGCAAAAAGTATGAACATCTGCTAAGAAATGGTCAAAAACCGCGAGCAACTTTCGTGCACTATTTCTAACTTTCAAGCACTTTTCATAAAAATAGAGCACTATTTGAGCATTTTTTGCCATATTTTGAGCACTTTTTGGCGATTTTTCCAGCGTAACCTGGGCAAGCCTAATCGCACTCGCCTCTTCCACAATCCCCTCCGGACCCCACCTCCACCAATGTTTCCCTTCCTTCAGATGATCGGAAAAGTAAGATATTCCAGAGACGGATATACACCACGAAGGACACCGTTTACAATACCCCTTAAATACGAATGTGATTAAGGATCCAAGAGCCGCCGGTTCGCCAGACTGCCAAGTGTCGACCACGTCCAACAAAAAGGTTTATTTTAATTGCCGTTTCAATAAGAAGAGGCGAAACTCTGTTTGTTCCGCTTTAAGAGCATCTCGAAAAGTTTATAATCAAGTTATCCTTACACAGGTCGCCCCATGGAAACGATGCCAAGGCAATCCACAAATGGGATACAGTCGTGAAGATGTTTGCAGAGTGTAGATTAGGTGGCATTCCTGTTCGTCGTCTACTCGAAGAAATTAACGGTCCAGCTTGCTACGAGGAGAACGCAGAGTGCTTGCAGGAGACGGATCCCCACGCAGTGTACCCCACGTCTATTTATCGCATCTGTGATGGATACATACTGGCAAAACCAGATGCATCTATGATTGAAGGCATTTTCAGTCTGACTCTGACTACGACCATTAAGATTGTCAATGGTGTGCTGAACCCTGCCAGTCCTGAACTGAAAAATGTCTACCAGCCCTTGGGAAGGTAGGTGAAGTCTTAAGGTAATAGAAGTTTGTCTACCCTATTACCAAGCTTACTGCCAGGGTGCTGGGGACGTGACCTGTTTAACCTATAGGTACAGACGAATATAAAAACCTTATTGAAAGCGTCGGGTAAAGAGGAATATTACAAAGGTTGTCCTCTCCTCCCCCTTCCCTCTTCCCACTCTTTCTCTTTACTCCGGGTAAAAGTGGTTCCGCGTAAGCAGACATGGTGGCGATTAATTTCGATTAAAACTTCACAAAACAAAAGGTTAAACAGCTCAAAACGATGAATCTGCAATTGTGTTGTACATTTTGCGCCACAATTTTTTCCCCTCATTTGTTTTAACCATTGATGTGAAATGACCTGCAAGGAGAATTTTGACATATGTCGTGTTACGATTAATGTAGTCAGATATCGCCTACAGGGACGTTTTAAAATTGGTTTCGAAGTGATATGCTGAAAACAGATTGCTTTCTTAATCGCATAAGTTTGGAAAACATTTCATGAATATTCCAGCCTCAAATCCTTTGAAAAATTCCCACTGCTTGGCCCAGCTGCAATGTTTGTCTTTAGTAGGAAAAAAAATTTGTACACCTTAGTGTAAAATTATGGGGAGCTAATGAAAGAACAGGGCAACTGGTTTTAAACATAGAGAGAGCCTCTCTATCTAGGCATTATCGCCTGTTAGCTACTTATTAGCCGAATAAAACTTACCTGCGTACATAACGATATGCGCTTGTATGTTAGTTCCAACAACGTCAAAATTGAATTCGAGATCACATCGAGATCGAGATTTAAACGCTTTATCGATTTCAATAGTTTCTTTTAAAAAAAGGGACATCAATGAAATTGGCGACAGGATTGAAATAAATGAACAAGAAGAATCAGAATGTATACGAGATAAGACTTCAATAAAAACAGCTTGCTTGTTAATTAGTGGTGTGCCAACACTATCAGGTCACATCATCAAATTAAGCAATCAAACTAGCAAAGTAACAAAGCGGATCTAACATTCCTGTTAGAACCAGAGAAGAGTTTACTATGACCAATGATGTTAGTAAATTCATTGTGATTTGCCGAATTCGTTTTTGTTTCTCTCAGATGCGTGTCCGTTATTGACGATAAAGTAGAAAAAATCTACGGTGATGCCATTCAGAACTACTTTGACCAACACAAAATCGAACTGAACAAGCTGGTTTCCTCTGGCAATGAAGTTGACAAGGATATTTCCACCGTGGAAAATATCCTGGTGTCTCTGAGAAAACTTGGTGTTGCTAGAAACGAGCCGGTGCTCGTGGTGGGTGGAGGCGTGATAGCAGACGTCGTGGTTTTGCCACGGCGTTGTACCACCGTGAGACGCCATACGTGATGCTCTGCACGAGCATCGTGGCTGGAGTAGACGCCGGACCGTCCCCGCGGACCTGCTGCGACGGTTTTGGGGATAAGAATGTGTACGGCGCCTACCACCCGCCCATCCTTACGATCACCGACAGGTCGTTCTTCCGTACACTTCACCATGGCTGGCTCCGACATGGCATCGCTGAGATCATCAAAATGGCTGTGGTTAAGGACGAAGAACTTTTTAGTTTGTTGGAGCAAGCGTCTTGCGATATTATCAGCACCAAGTTTGGCACTGAGATGGAAGACTTTGGTGGCGATCGCGAGGCTTTTGAGGCTCTTTGCGACTATGTGATTGGGAGAGCTCTTGAATGGTACGTATAAAAGCGAAAACGAAAGCAAGCAAGGTTTGTAGTACGGAATGTCTTTCGACCTTGGGAGTTGCAGAATCGAAACCAAACAGTCTCTTGTAAAGTCAAACATTTTCGTTGTTAAGATAGTTTTTTCTACTTATAGCAAACATATTTTCCCATTTTCGCCTAAACATTTTCCTTTTTATGTGTCACACAAGCTATGTAAGGTTAGCAATACTAGCAGTCATATGGACCCACGACCGTGCTGTGGCAGGAATGGGCCTATTCTCGATTTTACGGCACAAACTGTTTTGCATTCAACTTTTCAAAGAGTTTTTGCATTGCTAAAACAAATTTTTGTCTCTAGGTGCAGTCTAAACTGCTACTTCCTGGTCTTTACTGACATTATTTCTATTTTTTAGGTACGTGAGATCAGAGTACGGCAACCTATGGGAAACTCACCAATGCCGTCCCCACGCCTATGGCCACACCTGGAGCATTGGATATGAAATCCCCTCCGGTATGCTTCACGGCCACGCTGTATCCACTGGGATGGGTCTTGGTGCTTATCTATCCTTTTGTAAAGGCTGGATAACTGAGGAAGAGATGGGGCGCATCTTGAAGCTGCTGAGCGATCTTGAGTTGTCATTGTGGCACCCCATCATGGGAGATGCGCAGCGCCTCTTCGACGCCCAAGAGAGAGCCGTTAAGAAGCGTGGAGGGAACCTCGTAGCCCCTGTTCCCAAGGGCATAGGAAATTGTGCCTATATAAACGACTTACCCTTTGAGCTCCTCGTCAAACGGCTTCAAGAGTACCATTCCATTTGCCAAGAGTACCCTAGAGAGGGCTTGGGAGTGGAGGCACATTGCAGGGACGTCGGATTGGAGGATCCATCAACTGGGCGCACCATCAATGAGGAACTAGCAGAGGATTGTGGGAATAGTCTTCATGGCGACGATAAACGGGCAAAATTAGACGGCCCTTCGCAGGTCTCGCAGGTGAGAGGGTCCGTGCAGGAAGATTTGACGAACGGCTACCATCCCTGTGAGAGAGCTGATGATACACCAAGCCCACCGCCCTTCGAGAACGACCAGCTGTGCTATGAAGGTAAAGTAATTAAAGAAGGACATCATTGCGAGAGGTCTATTTTTCTTCTCTTTACTTGCGTAACGTGCACTGGACAAAAAGTGCACGGAGGTCACAACGCTTGAGCATGAAGCATTTATTTCCGCATGATTTCTACATCAGTTTCTCCGAGAGGACAGGATCTAAGGAAAATGTGCAATTACTCCAGCTATAGTATAATTAGTAATCTTACAGATTTCACTTAGCCATTGATATCGTGGCGATGGCAATGTTGCAGAAATTTCATACTTAAACTTAAAGGGCAAAGCTCTTCGGGTATCTTGGCGCCTCCGTGTGCAAGAGATTTTCAATCTAAAGTATTCCGTCTTTCGCCGCTTAGTTCGTCGAGCGCGAGGCTAAAACAAAACCAGCGCGAGAAAAAATGGCTTCGCGAAATTGTTCACGTCCAGATCAGTTTCGCGCGGCCGTTTTTTCTCGCACCGGTTTTGTTTTAGTCTCACGCTCGAAAAACTAAGCGGCGAAAGAGGAATTTCTCATAGTCTAATCTAACAGGGTGGCAACGACATCTTGTCTCTACAACTTGAAAGTTTACTGCGCGTGGAGTTGGTGTTGTCAGGTGGGTTCAAAAACCCAATCCATTTTACCTATATCCTACGAGTACGACCAAATGAAATCATTGATTGCGCTACTATAGTCGTTACCATAAACGGCCTTCAAGTGTTAATGCTAAAAGAAAATGATTCACCATTATTTCTTTGAAAAAACGTATGCCTATATTTTAGCTAAAGAGATTGCTCATTGATCTATGTCGTATAACTATGAAGGTGTCGTAGACTACGCTGTAAAGATGACACAAGTTCCAAGTGAAGACATCCAGAAGATCGCCCTTGTTACAAAGGAGGAACAGATGTTCACACCCTGCATGGTCGGGCAACTGGAAGCACAGTTTTTAAAGATGATGGCCCAGCTCTCCAACGCTAAAAGGGTCCTTGATGTTGGTACGTTTACAGGGATGTCCGCCATGGCCTTCGCCGAAGGGTTACCAGCAAGTGGTGAGGTGGTCACCCTTGAATTTGACCCTAAGGTCGCCTTAGTTGCTGATCGTCTGTTCCGTGGTTCCGCTCAAGCTCACAAGTTGACTCTCAAGGTTCGTTGCTTGAAAAAGTTATGTTTTGAAATAGGAGTCTTTCAGATTACCTTCATATAGCTAGAATCTGAGCCAATTCCAGTTCATTGTCGTTGTGTTTAAATTATGACTTTCATTTATCCATCGTCATTTATCTCGCATCCATTGCTTCATGTCGATCACCGGCAGATGCATCCAACAATCCATTAGCCTGCGTAGCAACGGGATTTTAGAAATTTTGGCCGAGCGAAAAATGGGGCGAGGGCAAAACATCAAAAATCCTTTTGCTCGGTCTTTCTTTGCTTGGAAACCACACGGAAAAGCTTGCTACGGAGGCCAACAATCCATACAATGTATACATCTCTCTCGCGTTGACGCATTTATTCTCACGTACGTGCTATACTTTTCTTATTGCTTCATTCGTGCTTTTGTGTGTATGCGTTTCTTAAGAGTTGATCCAGAAAACGGCCGGAGCAGAAATTTGGATTATGATTGCAGACGTAAGAGTCCTCTTGAAACCAAAAAATCAAACTTGTATCTCTAACTGTCTCTGTCTGGCTCATGACTCCGCCTTTCAACGACCATTTAACAGTCAAGGAAGTATTCCATTGCTTTTGTGAAAACGATACCTACAGCTTTGTTTTAAACCACAGCTACGTCGGAGATTTGGGTCTAATATCAGTGAAGGTATTGAGTGATTCACTTTGGCCGCAAGTTTAATAATGCCGCCGTCCGTCAGTCCGTCAGTCAGCCAGCCAGGCAGTCAGCCAATCAGCAAGTCCGCCAGTTAGCCAGCCTATCCACCAGGCAGTCATTCGGTCAGTCAGTCAGTCAGTTAGTCAGTCATGATCAGTCGGTCAGTCACTGAGTCTGTCAGACAGTCAGTAAGGCAGTCATTCTCTCAGTCACTTTATTCAGTCAGTGAGTGAATCACCAAGTGACCCATTTCCTATTTTGTTTAAGTTTCCCGTCATTTATCTATTTTTATCCTTTTAAATTAACAGGTTGGAGACGCGGTTAACGTTATGCGTGAACTTAAAACCGAGGGCGAGAAGTTCGACATTGTGTTCTTAGACGCCACTAAGGAACAATACATCTCTTACTACAAACTTGCTCTGGAGATTCTCACACCTTCCGGTTTTATTATGGCGGACAACTCGTTGTGTGCGCTACTTTACAATGAAGGTGATTCCAGAAGGCAAGCCTTGCACGACTTCAACCAAACGGTTAAGAATGATATAAGAGTGGAACAAGTAGTGGTGCCACTCAGAGAAGGCGTGTCCATCATCAGGCCAATACGACTTGAATAACGAACATTTCTCTCACTCTTTTTCTTTATTTTCTCCTTTGCCTGCTGAAAAATAGATGGTCTTTTGTCATTTAACATTTGCTACTAAAAGTGCGTGAGTGCGTGAGATGATAAAACAAGATCAGATAAGACTGGTTAACTTCAATGAGTGCCAAGTTGAATTTGTACTATCAAGGAAGTTAGGAATGTGAATCTTATAACAAGAATTAATTTGCGATAAGGTGGCAATGCAATTTTTTCCCATTAAGTTACCACTGCGAGTGAATTAGGGGAAACTGGGTCATTTGCGCACATTTTGATAGCATATCCACACTAGTAAGCCGTTAACCGTTTTTATTAATTTTAGTAAAAAGGAATAACGTAAGCATCTTATCTCTCTTAAAAACGCGACAGGTTAATGTAACTGTGTTAGTATCGTTGTGGCTGGCTGTTTCCACATACCAGTCTTTTTTGTTTTCGATCTTCCAGGACCTTTGTCAAGATAAAACTGCTTGTCACCTAGGATTTTATGCTTTCGAATTATTTCTGCTAACACCACATGTACGGGATTTGAAATATCATGTAGGACAGTCAAACTACGGTACGACTGTCTCTCTTTAGAGACAAGTGCTAGTATCTGCATTGCAAATGGATGCCTAAACATTTTGAATTTGTAACCCTCACAAATATCTATTTACCCAATTATATTGATGAGTTTTTACCATAGTTTTGTTCTTATGGGATTGTTTTGGAATCATTGGAATAACAATTTCATCTTCTAGAGTCAATTTCGTACAATCATTTTTTGTACAAATATGATTTCTGTGTTTTGAGCTTTTATCTTCCACAGTGTAAACGCATATTTCTACACATTTTGGGAATACGAAATATCTTCAGTTTATTTAAGATTAAAATCGATATTGTCAGGTTATTTAAGGTTAAAATATATTCGCTTAAAGCTTGGGATATTTATAATTAGCTTTTCGCTGGTAGCTTTAGAATATATTCGCTTGCTGGTTTGAACTAATCAACGCTCGCTTCAACTAACCAAGAAAGGAAAAAACACAAAAAAAGAATTTTACTATACTCGTTACTTAGCTTAGGTTAGGGCAAGGCGAGAGGTAAAGGAGCCGACTGTTGTCAATCTCAAACAATGAATTTGATTGGTCTTAATTGATGTAGTGTTAGCAGCCAAAACAACAGTTAAAGTTCACGGTGAAATTCACGGCAGACCTCCTTTTCCTGCTGCTTTCGCGTTTTATGAAACCATCGTGTTCGCTCGTTTCAAAATATTATAACATTTTGGAGGAAAGCACTGACAAGAGAGTCAGTACGTTTATCGAAGGAAATTAGAGCACGTTCCGCATATTTGTAATAACAATAGTGGTTTGATTTTACCTAGTTGAGCTCTCTTTTCGGTTCTCAACTATTTCATTTGGGGGATATATTATTCGAAATTTGGGAATACATATATAAACAGGTTATGACCTTGGGTCGGTTCTTGAACACTGTGTTTGATTCCAACTCTCAACATGGCCAAAGAACTCTTCGTTGATTAGACAAAAAACCTAGAAATCGTCTTTTGGCGATATTTTCACCCCACTAGGCAATTTATGGCCAGATTTGGTTGTTTTACGCTAAAAAGTGGATTTTGTCAAAAAACTTGGCACTTTGTTTAAGGTTCTTGATGAAGGGTTCTTGCACCGACTCTTTTCTTTATCTTACTTTTGGGGTATAAAGATGTACATAATGTTCGTACGGTTTCAATTCTAAACTGAATGCCGATGATCGATATTAACAGGATTTAACGTCGTAGCCTTGTTTTAATTAAGGAAAGTAACACTTTTAGAAGTTGTCATTAAGCCTAGAGACGATTTCGTTTATTAGAAAACTAGTTACTTCCTTCAAAAGGTGTTTTCAGCTGTGAAATTGGAAAAAAGTAATTTCCACAGCGAACCTTGTTTGTTTAGGGCGCATAGCCTGTGTACAGACGCCCCCTCCCCTCATCGGGGATTTTTTTCTGAGGGGAGAGGGCGTCTGTACACAGGCTAAGGCGCACGACCGCTCTACCTTCGCACCAAAACTCGCATACTAATCGGTCCTATTTGAGTTCTTTGTTCTCAGTTGAACCATTCAGCTAAATTTTACTCATCCTTTTGACCTTAAACTAAAATCTGTTTCGACAGAATCTCAGTAAAATAAAAACGTGATTACTTTCAGACTAGCGATTTGAATTCTGGTTTTGGAATTCAGTCTTAAAGATGTTTTTAGCAACTGCAAAACAGTCGGTTTTTGTTTTCGTTTTTTGAAGGCGTGAATTCGCGCTCGCTTTGCGCGAGAGCCTCACACGCCCGCAGGACGTGTGAGCCGAGAGAAAAACCGATGGTCACTTTTCCATATAATGAATTCGTTCTGACCAGGGACAGTTGAACTCAGCTCAATTTCAATCCCTTTGACTTCCCGACTTTTATCACCTGAAAACACCTACTATCTGCATATGAATGCTATTTATCTTTGCAAAAAGCCAATTAGCATAAATAAACCTGTCCTGTAAGCTTAGATGCACTCGATAAACCGCTCAGAGAACTGACGGTGTAAACTCTACACAGTTGAGAAGCCACAAGAATAAAGCCGTTACGACCGAAACCTGATGTGTGCCTGTGGTATAAAATCTGTCCCGTAACAACAGTCTGCTAGTGGCGAAAGTTCTAAGAAGGTTCTAACTAGAACCGAAGCTCTTTAGCAATAAGCAAATGAGAGATCGTTGCAGTTAAGGTGAACAATGAATATCACGTGACCAGGGTATTTAATACCCCCAGGTAGCAGCAATTGTAGAACTTGAGTGAAACCTATTGTTAGGGTTGGGATTGCAAAATTTACAACAGTCACGTTGGCCTTGAAATCAGTTGTTTAAATAAGGGTTAGGTTTGCGTTAGGGGTGGGATTTGGGCGTCAACAGGTCACGTGACAAGCATTCTCACCGAATTGCAGAACCTTGGGATAACTAGCCACACGCCGCTGGTCTTGTTGAGTTTAAAACATTATGCAGTAAAGTGTTAATTTCGGGACTGACAACCCCCTTACTTACACTTTGCTTTTCGTTACGACATTGAGCTCTCCATGGCTTTTGCCAACCACTCTCCCCCTCTAAATCTTTATCCTTTCACTTGAATTGACACAAAATGTTCCAGTGTTATTAGTAACAAAGATCATAATTCCTTTACACAGTGTGTGACATCAAAACGACAAGTAACAGCCAAAATAATATTTTTATTAAATATACAACTTTTTGACAATACTTTAGTCTACATATCCAGAATTTTCACTCATGCATTTTCATAAATTTACATATTTTTATCTGATAAGTACTTGTAACAATTAATCTCATAGCTAGGAGGTACCCTTAGCGGTCTCGAAGCGCTTCGATGATATTTTTTAATCATTAGCTACTTAGATGCTGGTATCTGTATGCGTTATACTTTTTCTTTTAATTCCTACCTTGGCCCTTAAATTTACACTCCTATTCGCAATATATTCACAAAAGAGTGCACTCAGTGTTATTGTCTTTTAGTTCAAAATGAAATAAGGGTGTATTACAATTGTATTTGCCATAAAAATGAAGAAAGGTACAATTAATCTTTTCACTGTTAGATTATTAAAATCGCGGGACCGAATTCAGGTGAATTATTAACCTTATAATGCAAGACATGTTTCGGCTGTTGCATGTTTTCGCTGTTCTGTTTACTATTTTTAGTAACATTGATTTAGCGTGACACAGTTGAACATCCCGTAAGCCACGCCCTTAATGGGAAGCCTTGGCCCGGAGGGGGGGGGATACTCCTTGGTACGCCTAATAATGACCTTTAAGGGGAGGCTTCGCCCGAAAGGGGTACCTTTTTCACGCCTCAGGTATATGAAAGGGTAGGGATTTTACGAGTCGAAGTATATGAAATGGTAGGGAAATCTGTCAGTTAAGGGTTTAAAAGGGCTTTTCATTCAAATATTTCGAGCACACATACCTTTAATTCATTGAACGCTACATAAAAATGACAAGAAGACTTGCCGTTTTAGGTATACGAAGGGGTACTATTTGTCAATGGAAGGTATCCGAAAGGGGTATTATTCTGTCAAAAATGGCATATAAAAGGGTAAGGGGTTGGACCTCGGGTTGGAGCCTTCAAGTACCAATTTTTTTAATACCCCCCCCCCCCCCCGCTCCCTCTCCTCCCGGGAGCCTTGGTGATCGCTTACGAGAGATAGGAACACGTAGGATCCAGATTTTGGATTAGGTTTACGGCTAAGGTACACAAAAGTTGCCTTTATTGCTCGACTTTGAATGGCCACTTTTGAGATCTTGATGAAGCTAAAAGGTAAACACTCAAATGAAGCAAAACTAGCGGAATTGATATATTCATTTAATAATTATATCAAAACGTAATTGGGTCATGTCATGCTATATAGTCTCGTGTTAGTCATGTTCTAGCTATCCTAATGCTTTTTAATATTTAGTTTATAACTGTTAGTTTTCGTTCTTAGCTTAATTTTTATAGTTTTCGACTTGTCATATTATTAATCTCGTATTATTAGCTTTAGTCTCTTTTTTTATGTCTGTATAAACACGCCGTCCATGGAAACCAGCTCTAAGTGTTGTTGGGGCTAGGGTGTTTCTTTGATTTAAATAAAGTATACCAATAAGTATATCATACCCGGCGTCTTTGCGAAGCCTTAAGCCTAGTGCTATATTTGGTAAACGCTTGATTTGATCTGAAAGGTAATGCGCTTTTGGTTGACTTCAAGGGCAGCGACAAATGCTGCCAAATGTTGCTTTGATTTGTACTGATACTTTTAGTCACCTTTGAAGAGTATCCAAAATTTAATACCTACCTATTGACACAAGTTAACAAACCATCGAAGGCAACTAAAAAGTACCTCTACAAGAACGCTTCAAAGGTGATCAAAAGAGTTTTAGTTTACGCGCGTTTGCCACACCTTGCGAATCAAAGGCAATCAAACATAAATTTTGGGGCCTTAAGCCTGAAACTAGCACCACTAACAAATTACATGCTCTCAATGGGATCGCCTGGATATATCTTATAATAATCTACAACAGCTTTGGTGTCAAGAAATTTGTTGAACAAATCTTTTCAATGCCGGAGATTGATGTTACAGACTGAAGTAATTCGGGAAAAGGTAACTTCAGTCGACATGCTTAATTCCGTTTGTCATCAGATGTTGGATCGGCGCACTTAATTCAGTTCTCAATGCGGCAATGATTTCGGTTCAATATTAAAAGTAACGAGCGTTTTTTTAAGTGACAAGACTGGCGTCAGTACTTGCCGACGTTATTGGTAGTATCGTAGAAATCGAACACAAAACATTGCGCTTATGGAAATAAGACTGTGACAGCAGCTGAGGTCATTTAAATGGAGTACTTAGTTTAAAATATCCAATGTCAACAACGCGAACGAAAACAAACTGGAGCACTGGGTCAAATTTGCCAAGAACGACAGAATAGACTGAACCGCAGGTTGTTTCTCATCAATGTCTTGGCTCTCTCTTTCTCTCTGATTAAAATTGTCTTAAAATCGCTGATTTTATTGCGTATTTAATGAAAAATTACAGGCGAACCTTCTTGGAAATGATTTTTGTCGGGCGGGTTTTACTGCATTCGGTTATTATTAATTAAATTATATTCAAATCGCCTATGGGAAGGCGTCGTTCACGAATATACACTGCATGTGCAACAGATTCATAAATTCCTAGAATTGATGAGCTAGAGCGAGCATTGAAGGAGGTGACTTATTTCCGACGTAAGACGAAATTAACTCTCTATTTTATTACCGAGTCATTCACGAATTTTCACGATAAAAGGGCACCTGCTCATTTCCATGCGCTATGTACATGTGCATTGTAGACACATCGGTTTGTGGCATTTCCAGTTGGCCAGGAGAGCGAAAAAATGAGACAGGTGGAGAGATCGGATTTTAATAATAATAATAATAATAATAATAATAATAATAATAATAATGATAATAATGATAATAATAATAATAACTTTATTTACCCACGGGATCCTAATCACCTAAAAAGTGCTCTTCTAAAGAGCCGTGCGCATTAAACCTAATACTTAAAAGCTAAGACTTGAAAATTACAGACATTGTTGAAAAATCCTGTAATAAGTGCTAAACTAAGTTAAGAAATTTCTAACATACAATAGCGGAATAAAAACTATTTAAAGTAGTTGCCTGCCTAGCCTCCGCTGACAGACTGTTCCATGTTGCTGCGCCCCTATAACGAAAACTCTTCTAGAGGGCCTCGTTGTTCAGTCGGCCGCGTAATAAACAGGTTACGTTGCGCACCTCGAATATTATGCCTGTGGATGGTATTAAAGCTGGCGAATTTATCAGACAGGTATTCGGGTACAAGGTTATTTACAGTTTTGAACATTAAAGATTTCAGTTGTTTTGCACGTCTGTCAGCGAGGCTTTTCCATTTAAGGGCATGAAGAATCTGGGCAGATCTGACATCCCAACTAGACCCTGTGTTATTATGCGTGTAGCCCTGTTTTGTAGTTTATGGCTGAGGCCATTACCGATGTAGCCCAAGACAGCGCTGCAATAATCGAGATGCGGAAGAATTAATGACTTGTAAATTGTGACTAGGGTACTCTGAGGACATGTCGGTCTTAGCCTCCTCAGGGCAGCAAGTACTTTAGCAAATTTACCGACGACTTCGGAGATGTGAGCCTCCCACGAGAGTGTTTCATCAACCTGAACGCCTAGGTATTTGTAACTATTGACTCTTTCAATTGAATGCCCATCAAGGCATATGTGAGATTCACTAGGGAGCAAAGAGATTTTATGCCTTGTGATAAGTCGTCGCTGACAGATTTCAGGTGCCCATTGCCCGGAGGCTGCAACTGCCATAAATTCTTGCAACGGCATTTTCACGAGTACCTTTGTTTTTAGATAAGTCTTCCCCTCGAAAATAAATATTTCCGATGACGTCCACCAAATAGTTTCCGTGTAAATGCTGAAATGATCGCCTAAAATACCTTCAAAACAACCCGATGAAGATTCCTTGCATGTGCTCGCCATGTTTATTTCCTATGTGCACGAGTTGTGGTAGTTGTTGCAGTTACGTAGTAACAAGCGATTACTGATTACGCAATCGTTATGATTGGCTATCCGTTTCACAAACGCAGTATGGAAGTTGCACGCTCCATGCGCTCCTGCAGCTTTTAAAGTGGTCGCGGTCGCTTACGAGAAGTTATAATTATAATTAGGAACACACTCCTCGATAAGAAGGCATTTTCAAAATTTTTGGGATTTCATCAATTTGAAGATATACTGTAGACAGCGTTCTGAAACAACGCTAAAACATCGTGGCAGTGCGCTGGTCAAAAGGAAATACATTTATCAGTGAGAAGTACCACTCTGTTGTAGCAAGAGAAAATTACTGTTAAGTTCCGAAAGTAGCTCCCCAAAAGCTGACGACAATTTTCGCACCTTTCTAGTGATTCTCGAGAACAACTGCCCACACGAAAATAGGAACGGCCCCACGAAGGTAACGGTGCAGGCAAAAATACCATAGCGATGTATACTGTGTTCCCTATGGCTTTGATCAAAAATGCTATGGCGTTGATTGGCCACAATACTCAAGAGGCGTACAGATGTAACATTTAAAACAATTGACAGACTCGAAAACCAACCCACGGCCTGGCTCGTACCTTTTATGCGCACAGCCATATCACTCAGGAAGTGGAAGCTATGGACAGATGGAACACCTTGATGTTTTACTGCACAGGTTCATTGGGAAGAGAGAAATAAAGTGACATTATGGTTATCCCGCGATTGTGCTTACTATATATATTTTGCGTCTTTGTTTTTTTCAATTTATACTCGTTTACAGCTACCCGAAAGTAACGGCTACTCGAAAGAAATTGTGTCCTCAGTTGCTGGTAGAAAATGGGTGAGGCTGCGTGGGAGCGAGGCTTGTAACGCGCAGTCGCAGTATTTTGCTTGCTTGCTGCATTTGTTTATGTGTCCGTTTCAGTCAAGGCTGCAGTGGAGTGAGGATCGTAGTGGAAGTCGAAATCTGGTTCCATCTTGGTTTAAGGGACAACAAATAGTGGCCGTTACTTGCCATCGCATATTTTAGGGTCTTAGCAACATGGCTAGTCAAGATGGGAAACTACCCACTGGCGATAGAGTGCTGAAATGTTAGCATGAAAGATAATGCTTTTCTTGCCAACTGTCTCGAGAGCGGCCATTTTTGCATCCTATGGGACTCCTTGTTGTTAATTTGGATTTTTCTTCTTCCTTTTTTCCCACCTAGCTGTACCAATGCCACCGATAGACCGACTTACGGTGGCTGATGTGTTCGATTCGAATGGCAAACCTAGAGCAGATGTATTGAAGAATCATTTCTTGAGGGAAGGCAGAATTGACGAAGAAGTTGCTCTTAAAATTATTAGTTCAGGAACAGAACTCTTAACACAAGAACCAACCATGCTGGAGGTCGAAGCACCGATAACAGGTACAGGTGACGGGTGATTTGAACTGTGCAGGAGTCTGCGACAGGTCGCAGGCTGAAAGCAAAAGTGAGCTGTGTTTTCGATCGGTGTTATGGCTGAAGTTGTGGTGTGTTCTATTTGTCTTTAGTTTGCGGAGATATACACGGGCAGTTTTACGACTTAATCAAGTTATTCGAAGTGGGAGGACCGCCGAGTACTACAAGGTATCTCTTTCTTGGCGACTACGTGGACAGAGGGTATTTTTCAATCGAGGTAAGGGGACAAAAATCTGCAATCGATGTAACAGCCAGATCGATGCATTTGAAAATTTATATTCGCTGTTATGTGTTTTCGTTCGATTTTCCTCCTTTTCTCGCTTCTTTGTCTGTCCTCGTTTCGCCCCTTTCTGAGAAAGCAACTGCTACTGACGAAACACCCGTTACAAGCCGACGACGTGTGTCAACTCTGCCTCGTTTCTTTTGCAGTGCGTGTTATACCTATGGGCGTTAAAACTCCTCCATCCCAACACGCTATTTATGCTCAGAGGAAATCACGAATGCCGGCATTTAACGGAGTATTTCACCTTTAAAACAGAATGTAAGTATCTAAAGTCCACCTTTATAGCTAAAATAACCCTTCCTAAAGATTGTTTTTATTACCTTCTGGCTTCGGAACGGAGATGCTTCTAAAAATACTCGGGCAACAACAAAAAAATTTTGTTCGAACAAGCTATCATTCGAATTATAATAATCCTTTTACGTAAAAAGTTTCTATTATGGGCATTCCAAGTGCCGATCGTGCGATGCCCGTAATCTTTCTTACGTTTCTGTGCTAATATTGCATTCACATCTTGTCGAATTGAATTTAAAAGAACTTGGAATCCCGCTCGAGATTTTTGACTTTAATATAGACTCGTTGGTGTTTCATGAATAAATTATGGCGTTGCGCTTTTAAAATTTACATCTGTATTGCCGGACCATTATGGTCAATTGGGAATAATTTCCCTCTTAATTCTACATTACGAATTAACTCTTCGCTGAAAGAGAAACTTTCTTCAACTGTTTAAATGCTTTGTCATGGTCATCCTTCTGGAACAAACTTTTACTGTAGTTTCAAGGATTGGAAGTTTGACATTTAACCTTGTTAGGTCATTGGTGTAAGAATCTTTCTGAAGTGTGCACCCAATTTTCAGCTGAAAATATACAGTAAGTTATGCTGTGTTATCAATGACTGACCTGAATGTTCTGCTTTCTCACAAGGTCATTGATATAAAAGCAGGTGTTGCTATTGAAACTACTGTGTATTTATAATTATTTATCAACGTTTTCACAGAATTGATACAACCAATTGCTGGACTACTGGCTGCTTCAACTGTGGTTATGCTCTGATTAAAAAGTGCAAATCAGCATCTTTCCTTAGCTAAGCAATATGCATTTTCCTGAGGGTTGACATCTTACAACCTGTACTCTCTTCTGCCCGAGTTCTACCAGCTGTCTCTTTGCCATGAACCCCTGGGGTTGCAGTCAAGAGGAATGTCTGAATTCAGCGAATAATAATGCTAAAACACTCTCCATTTTTATTGTCGCAAAAGTTAAGACATTCTACATTTTAGCTCGATACTACATGTCAGGGTTGTACTCTAGCAGTGCCTTGTGGCCCCTGGCGACTTACATTTGCCCTTTGAAAACAAGGAAATCTCAGTTTTTGCACAAAACTTAAATGCTGGTACCCTGGATTTCAAAGGCTCAGTGCTTTTGGACTCCCTAAAATTTTTCTTAGAGCACAATTTTGTTGTTGACCTTGATTGACTGGTGGATCAGCAGGGGTTTCAATAAGTTTTGAAATAGCCTTCTGAGCTAACTAAAGCAGGCGGCGACCTGATGAATTTTTTAAATAATTTGAGTGAAAATACGGACAAAGTAGGCGGTGGTAAGAGGTAAATTCTGACAAAGTAGGTGGTGATTTTCACCGGTTACTGGCTAATGAAATCCCTGGATCAGTAATTCAGCTGGCATGTTGAGCTCTGTCAGTTGACTATAGGTAAAACATTAACCATATTTTAAATTACTTTTATAGGGATGATAAATGGTATTACAATAGCTATGGCTGTCTAACTATTGGAGAATTTGGAGTTTCCAGTTACAGCTTGTATGGGCAGAAGGACAGTTGTTTGCCAGGCTCTGATCCAAAATGAACTTGATTTCCATTTTCAGGCAAAATCAAATACACGGAAGCCGTATATGATGCATGCATGAGGTCCTTTGATGCTCTTCCTCTTGCTGCGCTGATGAACAGACAGTTCCTTTGTGTCCATGGTGGACTGTCACCAGAAATATACACCTTAGATGATATTAGAAAGGTAATGTAGTGGGCAGATAGTAACCAGCGACACTTATTTAAAGTAAAGAGGTTTGTTACGTTCTGCTGTGATTTAGTCAGTTTGGTATCATCATGTAGATGTGAGAGGGGCACATAAGAGGCTTAAGTTGGTGATGGAGGTGAACTTGTGCAGCTGTGCGACTGAGTAAATAAAATGGTCAAAGAGTCTGTCTGAATAGGCCCTTTGCATGACTGTGTTGCGTGACCTTGTCAATCATTAAAAAAAATGTTTGTGGTACAAAATAGATGCCAGAAATGGAAAGAGTACGATTAAATTAGTAAGACTGCCAATTTTGAACCCACTGGCATTTGGGTTAGAGATTTTAGAGTGGTATGAATGTTTAAAAAATTTAAAAGAATTGTATGCTGGACAGCACAGCTTGCCATCCAGCGGCTTTTTTGCATACAAGTCTTTTTAAGCATTAAAATCAAAATAGAATCTTTTACCCAAATGCCACTGGCATCCAAATTGGTAGTCTTACTAATTTCATAGCTCTCTTTTCATTTCTAGCATCTATTTTGTTCCACAACCATTTTTTCCACTTTTTAAAGACTTTTTAAATTCTGATGTAATTTTATTTTTCTACTCTAAGAATTATACTCTTTTTATTATGAGGTACATATTTTACTTTTCATCCATTGTTATTTATTTTGTATTTTAATTAAGTTTTAAATTAATTAGGAGAGCTCCACTGAAAACTGCCTGGGCAAGTTGGATTCCCTTGCAAAGTATTATTGTTATTCGATTTTCTCCAGTTTTTTTAACTGGGTAGTGTTAATTGTGTCTCAGCAACTCCCTGTAGCTTAGAGACACAACACTTTCCGCAACAGGTGAGCATTTCCAAGAATGGCAGATAATTGTACACTTCCAAGGAAGTCAGGTACATCGAGCTTGCCAAAGCAGGTCTTTGCACTTTTCTATATGCTTCCAAGAGCACCAATCACGATAGGTATTATTGTGACTTTCGAGGCCCTATGAATCCTTCTGATTTCAAATGCTAGTTCCTGGTACTTTTCCACCTTCTCCTCCTCAGTCCTGGTGATGTTCTGGTCTGCTGACACCGCTATGTCAATAAGTGTCCATTTCTGTGTATCTTTATGCACTAGAGTAATATCTGGCCGATTATGCTTCAGCACTTTGTCTGTGTAGAGGTAATCCTCACTTCTCCATTTTCTGCGATTGGCAAGGGTTGATGGTCATACCACTTGTCAGTTGTATTGTTATTATTATTATTATTATTATTATTATTATTATTATTATTATTATTATTATTATTGTGATTGACAAGATCACGTGACATGGTCATGCAAAGGGCCTGATAACTTTGTAGATCTTACTATGTACACTGTGGTTATCAAAATGATCAGAAAACAAAGGGTTTGACGACTGTGTTACTGCTAGCTACACTCACTTTGTTAATTAGCTGTGCAATTTGCTGTGTGCTCCCATCAGCTTTTCTGGAGTGTGAGCTGGTTGTTGGCTGTTTGTTCAACAGCCTGACTGTAATTCTTTTAGTGTCAATAAATAGTAATAAATAAACAACATGCCAAAGTCTCAGGGCTGTGCAATATCCCGTATTAGTATATACTAAAACAGTGGATAGCGTTGAAGGCGCACTCTGATTGGCTAGACAAACTCCGAATATCCTTTACTATTTACCTCCGAGCAACTCGCGAGTTTAGTGCTCCCTAGTGTGAATTTTGAAAAAAATGGTCTCCCGGTTTGCATCCGTGACAAGCAAAGAAATCATCCAAATTAACGACGAAGCAGTTCCTGAAAACACAAAGAAAGCGACTATATTTGGTTTGGCTGTTTTTAAAGATAATGGTTTATGTTTTTAACCCAGAGTTTATCGATAAAAACCATTGAGAAAGGTTTTGTTTACAAATGCAAATTAATCAATCTTGCGTAACCTCACTTGTTCACTTGAAAACCATAGTTGAATGATATTTTTACAGAATGGTTTCAAATGCAGAGAGAATTTGCAACTTAAACAAATGTCTAAAGAAATTTTATCTGTCAGCGAGAAAACGGGTGGCTTGTTGTTTCAGTCCTTTGCGCGCAGGGAAAATATTGCAATCGTTGCTGGACTGTATGAATCAAAATCAATTTTTTTGTGGTGTATATTATCTCACTGTTTTAGTGTATATTAAAACAACTATTCACCTATGTGTCGGTGGCTAGCGGTGGATATTTACCTCACCTCAGTAAATATCCACCACTAGCCACCTCCACTTTGGTGAATAGTTGTTAACTAGAGTTATTCAGCAAAATGTACCACTCAAAATTATAGTCTTTTGTTTAGAGGGATGCCAAGATGGCAGCCGGAAACAAGTTTTCAAAGGCTATTTCAAAGGCTTTGTTCTCTCTGTTGAGCTTTCAAACATTCACATAGACGCTTCTCTTACCATGTTGGCTTATCAAACCTCAAAAACACACAGTGAATCGATGTTTTCATGTAAGTGACATGCTTGTGAGCAGACATCTTTATGTCACACATTGTGAAAAACTCTAAAATTCAAACTGCTCTATTTCCAAAACAAAGCAAGCTACTGAGCTGAAAACATGCAAGCAGATACATTAATTTTGTAAAATGTCTTTTATGTGATGATGATAAAAATGCAAAAGTCTTTTTACTTTAAATTTGAATTTTAGTTTTTTTATGACATAATGTGTAAACCCTTTATAGGTGGTTGGGATGTCATTTATCAACAAAGGTTCTTTTCTGGACTTCTCCCACCCACATGATAATCATATTTCAACAGGAAATTGGAAATTATAGTTCTTTTTTTAGGTTCATTTGCTACGTCATCAGTTCGGTCATCAGACTTACAGAAGAAGGACCCGGATATTTCCAGTGTGACATGTGTTGAACATCTTGCTAGTCTGAAGGCTTTTTAGGTGGAGGGTTACTTGTTCTTGAAGTAAACACTAATTTAAGAGCTCATTTAACAATAAAGAACATCGTTAGAACAAAACAAATAATAATAATAATGGTACTGATAATAATTTATTAACAATTTTTATTTTCATAATCTAGAACTCATTTGAATGGCAATTTTTTTTTTTCATGTTTATTGAAGAAAAATGGAGAGGGGAGTTTGAATGTTCTCCATACTGAATATACAACATTACAAAGTTATTTTAGTGATTTGATTCACTTGGTTTTTACAACGTAAAGTTTGGAGTATGGGCATGCCTGCTGTCTTTTCAAAAAAGTGTCAATTGAAGGGCTGGGGGCATAAACTGCCTATGTGTTTTTTTGCATACGTTATTTCTCAGAAACGAAAAAGAAATCGGCGAAAAAAAATACGGGACAATGTTTTAGAATAAAAATGCAGTTCACAGGGAAATAAAAAAACGGCAGAAAATTCCATATGGGCAGTTTATGCCCCCAGCCCTTCATGAAGTTAAGCTCATTTGTATGCATACCATATTAATATTCATATGTGAATTATGTGAACATTTGTGAAGAGTAAAACTAAAACTGGACGTGAAATGATTGACGGGTAGAAAGGATTGTTTGATAGTGTGATGTAGATTATAAGTTTGGCGGTTAAAACATCGATTAAGCTCATCGGATACGAAACTTACGTGAGTGCTGGAGCTGTGGATCGCTACTTATTAACTGCATTATTGGTTTGCCTTCCCGCCTGGTCATCGAAAGACGTCATTCAAAGTCTGGAGATCCGCAAGTTTTTAACGCTTCTTAAAGAATCCAGTTAGTGTTTTCTCTGTGCTTATCAAATCACGATGAGACATAAGCTTAAGTTGACTTTCGGGTTTTGGAGTACAGAGTAGAAGCCAGGTGGAAAAAGTCTGAAAACAAGTCTCGTCTCAAAAGCGGCGCATCGTTGCTAGTATTGGTCCATTTCTCAAAGGTTGCCGTGCTGAAAGCTGGGAAAGCGAGAGTGGTTTTTGGACTTTAGGCAAAAAGTGTATGTTTGAAGAGTCTTGTTGTTCGCGCTTGGAGCAGACAATGATCCCAGAATTCATTGCGGTCAAAGAGGGCGCTGTCTGAAATCAAAAACTCTTGCGGGGGGCGGTGGGTTGGGGCAGATTATTACTTGTTTTCAGTAAAAACTCTACCTTATAAAATGACTTTGAAAACTGTCTAGCTGCTGCACCGAGGTTTCCATTGTTCATTAATTTTGAAGAGCGCATTTTTTGAAACCACTCATGACATGAAATCCCAGCTTGCTTTTACTGTTAGCCGAGAAATAGTTGGTTGAAACCAATCCTAAGACTTCGGAAACGCTACCGAGAATTCATTCGGCACGAAGTGAAGTCTGCCCGTTTTCGATGAGTATCTTGAACACAATCCATGGAAAAGTTGCATTGGCGCGCACGGCAAACATTCAAAGCAATATTAAGTGGTACTCCTCGCGATTAGTCTGTGTGAATCAGATGTACGTAAACAATGGATGATAACATGAATGATCGCCACAGTTATGAACACAACTTAAGCAGTAGTGAAACCAAAAAAAACCCAAAAAAACGACAAAACGAAAAAAAAACCGCTTGTACAGGATTCGAACTCACAACCTCTGCGAAACCGGTGAATTGCTGTAACATCTGCGCTTGTTGGTTCGTGACATATCCGTGACTGATGAACAAGTGAGAATGAATATTTGGTAAACACGCTGCCGAATTTTAACACATAACTCACTTTTGCGTTGATCGCCTCGGTTTTTGCTTCTATGGAGGCTAATAAACTACAGCAAAAAGTATTATCACGCGAGATAAACATTTGTGTGCGACTACAGTCATTGTGATGAGACAATCCACCACGCGTGATAAAGGGATTGACTTTCATGCAAATTTTTTTACGTTTTGGAGCCAAGTTAATTTCAGAAAAGAGTTATTTAAGTATTTCTGTCAAATTCTTTCACTGTCGTCATTTACGTTAATTTTTATAAGATTTTCATTCCATTGTTTTCCACTTGACGATGAAAAACGTTTCAACTGACGAAACCATGTGCAAGTTTTAATTTACTACGCAACACAACGTTCTGAGTAAACGAAACACGATGGAAAACAGCGTACTCTTAGGACTCTTAATTTTTGCCCTAGAACATCTGATTAACTCAAATTTTTGGTGTAGGTCACCAATAGGAGTTGTCTTGCCAAAGAGTTTCTTTAAGTCAAAACAGCCGTCTTTAATATTTTGTGATTTTTCAGCCGTCGGCAAGCTTTTTGCACACTGATTTAGAATCAGCTGAGGTTTTTGTACGCTGGATTTAAGATGTACGCTGTATTTAAGACAAACAACCGACTTAAGCGCTGTGTTATATTGGCCAAAGCCTTTCCGAAAGAACTTAGAGTCAACCAAGGCAACTAGGCGCTGTTTTCGACTCGGACGAACCCTTCAGTTAAGCTGATTCGGACTCAAACAACCGCGCTTTCTCTAACGTTAACGCTAGCGTTGATGTTAACATTAACACTAGCCTTAACCATGTCCCTAACCCTATCCCTAGCCCTAGCCGAAGCTCTAACCCTAATGTTAAGTCCAACCTAAACCCAACAATAACCCTGAATCTCTTCGGAGTGAGTGCTGTTTTCAGGTCGGACAAAATCTTTGCGCGCTGACTTGAGGTTAACCAAGGCTACTCTGTGCGTTTTTTTTTAAGTCAACCACAAATATTGTGCACTGTTTTCGTGCCAAGCAAGCTTGTCGAGTGTTATGATTAAGCAAAAACGACACATTGCGCATTACCTCTAACTGAACAGAACGTTCTGTGTTCTCTTAAATCGGTTACGAGCATTTGGCGTTTAGTCTTTCACTCAAATAATACCCTTGGTCATTGTTTTCATGAATGTTAATTAGCATACTCCACCATATGAAGGGCTGGGGGCATAAACTGCCTATGTAGAGTTTTAGGTGTTTTTTGCATACGTTATTTCTCGAAAACAAAAAAGAAATCGGTGAAAAAAAATACGGGACAGTGGTTTTGAATTAAAATGCAGTTCACATGCAAAAATTTGGACAAATCCAAGCGAACTAAAAAAACGGCCGAAAATTCCACATAGGCAGTTTATGCCCCCAGCCCTTCAATTCAAATTGACCCTTCTACATTTCCTTGAATTTTAATGGGAACTTACAGTAGCTCTTTTGGTAAATTTGGTAGGTCAAACTATCCACGAACCTGGCTTTTCGTTGACTCTTAGAGTTTAAAATGTTGTTAGAGTAAATTATTTATTAAGTGTTGTATCTCTTGCTGTTTAGATTGACCGCTTCACCGAGCCACCTGCATTTGGACCCATGTGTGATCTGTTGTGGTCTGATCCGCTGGAAGATTATGGAAATGAAAAGAATTCTGAACACTTCAGCCATAACACTGTCAGAGGCTGTTCATACTTTTACAGGTACTTGTTTGACTTTGGCCATATTAATTTTTGTTTAAGGATTCAAGATTTACTGTATTTACCCGTGTATAATGCACACTTTTGTTTTTACTAGAGTTGCAGTTAACAAATCGCACTGCGTATTATACACAGAACCTTTTGTTTTGTGATTGCTGCTTCATTTGCATAGCGATAACTGGAAAACAATAACAGTGATTTAAATGGCTGTTTTCAGGGCTGTTGTTAAATTAAAAGATATAAACAACCAATCACAGCTGTTTAATTACAATACAGTAAAAACAATTAAGATGTATTATTAAAAAGACGTCCTTTAACTCAGTATCTTCATTACAATCATTGTAAACTTACGAGATCAATTATGGCGACGAAGCGATATCAGTTATACGACATCAATTAAAGATTATAAAGTTTGCAGAGGAGTTTGGAAATTGAGCAGTCCAGAGAGAGTTTGGTATTGCTGAAAGGAATGTTCATCTTTGGCACTAGTCCAAAGAAAACCTCGTGAAAATGCCAAGACTTCAATGTGCTGATCATGGACGAAAAGCTGCTTGACCTAGACTTGATCAAGATCTGTTGGCTTGGATCACGGAGAAAAGAAATGCTTCCAACCACTGGTGCCAAAGATTTACTAAGAGGAATGGCTTGTCTTTGCGGCAAAAAAAAAACTTTGGTCCAACATCTTCACGTCAATTACAAAGAGAAAACCGTACAGTTTCAGCTCTTTGTTATCAAGCAACTAAGAGCTCACTTCATCTCTGGTTTCGACATCTCCTCTAGCCTGGTAACCTGAGGCCAGTAAAAATAGAGTTGGGCAAGTAAAAATCGCATGTTCAATCGTCCGTGGGCTACAAGAATTTGAGGAATAAGTAATATTTAATTCAATTATCTTAACTAATTAACAACCAGTCAGAAGACAAATTACGCAAAGTTTTAACTAGAATGACAATAAAGGAGGTATTAAAAACTACCATTCCATGTGGTCTTGACCAGAAAACTGTGGATGAACTGAAATCCTCTTTTAATCTGCACATAGTCTTGCTTTAAGTGTGGTTGCCCTTGCAGTGAGCAAGATCCAAGGAAGGAGCCTGGGCTACTGAGATGTGCTGTGGACTAGTAGATTCTTAAAGGTCACTAGCCTGGTGGCTAGTGATTCAGCTGAACAGATGTCTAACCCTGTATCTGATAGCAAAGATGGATGAAAACCTATTTTGATGTGCCATCAAATCTGACTGTGAGCAAAGCTGGAGAGAAAGCTGTCAAGGTGAGGATGACTGAAAAGGATTGCTTGGCAGTGGTCTTGACATGTGCAGGACATGTGCCTAAATTTGCGAACAAAAATGGTGTTGTCATTTCCGTGCAAGATAAAGGATGGATGGGCGGAGATATTATGAAACTTTCGATTGAGAAGTTTGTTGATCTCGATTTGGACTTGGAAGGCAAAGGAGTCTTCTTGTGCTTGATTCTTTTGAAGCACACAAGACCTAGCAAGTCAAACATTCATTCAAGTCCAAGAACACTGATTTAGCTGTGATTCCTGGTGGGCTAATTTCAATACTGCAACCCTTGGATGTTTGTTTCAGACAGGGTCAGACAGAAAAGGATGATGTGGATGGCTGAAGAAATTCATCAACTTACTGCCAGTGGACGGCAGAAAAAACATATGAAGAACTGATGTGTCAGTGGACTAGTGAAGCATGGCGAGACATCCCAAGGGAAGTAATTGCAAAGTCCTTCTTGAAATGTGGAATTTCAAATTCTTTGGACAGTTCCCAGGACGATTATGCATTTGACAGTTCAGACAATGAGTCAGTAGTAGCAGGTGACTCGCTTGTGGCAGAACTATTTGATGAATCTGACTCAGAGTCGGACTTTGAAGGATTTTAAGGTACCGATACTCTGAGTAACTTGGCTTACCTTACCGCTATGAATATCACTGCTATTTAATGAAAAATGTTAATTGTCTGGATTCACTTCTGTGAACTTGAAGTTTATATTTAATTAAACTGGTATGATGAATTATCCTTTGTTGTATTTTGTGTTCTAAAGGGTTTCTGTAAAATTAATTAAAAAAGGGAATTTACATTAACTTTTTTCTGAAAAATGTCTTGAAAGTTGGCGTGCACATTATACATGAGTAAATTCTGTAGTCCTCATGAAACTGTGGTACTGCATTGATCTATGGGTAATAAAAATAAATGTATTGCTGGCATAGCTGATTACAGTACCGCTCTAAACTATCGCCCCATTTACCGCGACTTTGCCTCAGTGGATTCATGGCTCCATGTCTCAGTTTGACCTAGGCAAAACCTCGTCTAACCAATTCGAAAACCTCAGCTTTGCCTTGGTTTTTTGTGGTTGACTTATGCCAAGGTAGATTTGCGGTAATGAACTAGACGCGGTAGAACTGAATAGGCTATTGTATGCTTTGTTTTATGGTCTTTTATTAGCAACAAATAGCCAACTTTCACAGTGAGGTGTCGATAATTTTATACGGGCCATATTTCATTTATTTATTAGAAGAAATTCGAAGTGGGCACGTTTGGATGAACACTTGCGTAGTTTAGCTAAGGACAGAAAGAACAAGTGAAACATTTGTGTGTTTGGGAACAGAATATTTTAAAACAGTACAAAACTTATGCGGAAAAATGCTTTCATTATAGCTTTGGTTTTGGTTCATTACAGAGTGATTTTATTCACGTTTGATGCTGACGATTTGGCAGCATTATACGTGAGTAAAATATTTACACACTTTTACGTTTTATTTTTCGATCGACAAATGAAAAACATCCAAAACGAGTTTATAACTTCTAGCTAATTGTCTTGGTGTAATGTTAATGCTGAGTAATGAACAGCTTCTAAAGCAGAAAATTGATGTGAACCTGTCGTCGAATACCGCAAAACAAAATATGTACATATTTGCATAGTGGTAACGCAACGCGCATTTTGATAGCTGAAGTTTGCGGTTCGAAATTATTTGCTTGTTGTGCAGCAACTCAGAACGAAGACAAAATAAATGAGCTATATTTTTCGGAGGCTGTTGAAGATCCAAGATCTTTTGACGTTGAAAATTGTCGGAGGCATATTTCACAGGAGATGATTACGATACTTCTTGCTGCGTAATACGTACGCTTTGTCGAAAGGTATTGCCCCATGGTAATATGTTACCTAAGCATCCAGATGGTTAGCGAATGAAAGCGAAACCTTTAACACAGCAACCATGAACAGTCCATGAGCATATGAGAATTCCTAAAACAGCTGTCTGGACCTTTCTGACTCGCCGTCTCATCAGGGCAATGGTATTCTCAAACAAAACATCGATTGTTGGTACTTTAGCGAAACTTTGCACTCAATAATCAACTGTAGTTGAAGTAGCGATTGTCTTGTAAAAGCAAACTAATGAAACAAGTTTTCAAATCATCACTTGATCAAGGGAGGATGTGGATAAAGAGGAACATATAATTTTAAGTGTTCTCACCATTAAAATTGATCTACAGCTGTGCCAATTGCTTGTTTATCACGCCAATGTATCTTTGAGGAAAAAAGCTTATCACGTTGAACATTAAGCAGCGAAAGCAGGAAAGATAAGCCGAGAACTTCTGTTGCTATGAGGAACTTTGAAAATTAGTGTGATTCAAACTAAGAGATGCTTTTTTTAAATCAGACACTTTCAGATTTACATGTCATGACTCCCGTCGTTCGGCTTTCCACAAAGTAAAAAAACTTCTGATCTATTTGTTTTCACAGTATGTTGTCTGCTGGATCCTTGGGGGAGAAATGTGAGTCAAAATTTTAACAATACATTCACAATAGTAATTACTTACTATTGTCTTTTACTGGGGCTTTTGGTATTGTCGCGGTTTCGTTTTTGGTGATTCCACGGTGGATTCGCAGCAAACAACATCGGCAGAGACGAGGTTTTACCGCATGCTAATGGGGCGATAGTTTAGAGCGGTACTGTAGGTAATTTGTAACTGTCCAATCTTGCCACTTGCTGTTTTGACTGTTAAGTGCTTTGATTTGCCCTGACAAAAGGCCGAGCACTTTGTTCACTCTAGTGATGTAATGACTAAATGACTTGACCACTCAGGCATGTTAAACACTTTATTTTGTTTGTTTCAATACCCATTAATTAGTTTCAAAATTAGACCAATGTTTGCAACAAAAGTTGATTAGGTGTTGGACATAATGTTTAAGGTGAAAGCAATGTTTTGTGACCAACTTTGTGGTTCCAACATCCTTTTGACATTTTCAAAAAAATTCATGCAAAAAAAAAAAAAACAGCTGGAAACAAGCTTGTAGTTCCTGTTTTTACAGGTGTGTTTGCTGAAGAAAGGTTGAATAAAGTGTTCAAATGGAAGTTTGACTAAAAGTTTAAAACCAATTTAACCCACTTTCAACATTTGGCAGAGTTTCAACAATGTTGAATGACCTGTTTAAATGGTGTCAACATTTGATTCAAGGAAAACCTTGAAAGAACGTTGAAGTAAATTTTGAAACCAGGCGTTCACAGTCCTTATGCGAACAAGGTGGCAGTACAGTGTAAAGAAAACATGATGTAGACCTGATATTGGTGGGGACCAAACTAAAATGCATTCCATCTGAAGAAGTTTATACATGAAGCAAATCTTGTGTCTAGATATACAACTTTCCTCTGCAATGTTAATAACATAATACCTTACTTCAAGTATTTTGTTTTCAGTTATCAAGCAACATGTGACTTCCTGCAAAAGAACAATTTGCTTTCGATCATCAGAGCACATGAGGCGCAAGATGCTGGGTGAGATACTTATCAGCACTTACTTCCAAGTGGATTCTGTTGTGTGTCCAAAAATACACTTTTTGAATTTCTAGCAAAAATGCACCATTTCTTAGTTGACTTTATAGTCTTTGTAATAGTTAAAAGTAGACTTGTTTTCTGAATTTTGTGGTTTCCTATTTTAGATACCGGATGTATCGAAAAAGTCAAGAAACTGGATTTCCATCGCTTATCACAATCTTCTCAGCTCCCAATTATCTGGATGTCTATAATAACAAAGGTTTGTTTGATCTCCCTGTACATACATACATACATACATACATACATACATCACATTATTTACCCTCGGATTTTAGAGTAGCTTGTGCAGCTAATATCTCCGAGCATTTAATCATCAGATGAGAGATAGACTATCATACCGGGAACTACGTCCCCTACTCTTTTCAAACAGTGTGTGGGTTCTTTTACGTCCCACAGAATCAATTATGAAGAGCTGTGAGACGGGGTCTGAGAAGACTAGAAAGTCTAACCATTTGCAGATGTTATTACAAAGGCAGCACCATCTCCTCAATTATTTGAAGAGCCTGAGTGTTGGTACGACCAGGGTTTGAACCACCGACCTCCCGCACGCTAGTCCGGTGCTCTACCACTGAGCTAACCGGTTGGCGGTTAAAACATTAAAACATTGTAACATTGTGGAAGCTGCAATGTTTTCTTAAAGATGTGGCATTTAAAGTGCACTTAACCCCAAAATATTTTGTCACTAGAATAAATCTTTGCCCCTGTTTGAAATGCATTGCACCTTTTTGCGCCTTTTTTTTTTTTAAATAAAATCTTGATTGTTATAGGCTGTAAAAGTTACGAAATCTAGCCATCTGCCACATGATGGGTCTATCACTGACTCAATGTCGCAAACTGATTTGCATCGCGGTTAGTCTTTGTAAACATGCATGCAAAGCAGTTTGTGATGTCAAATCAGCAATAGACCCACCTGCCCCTTCTGAATTGGTCATTTACTGTTAAGGCCCAGCCAAATGAGTGCAACATCATCCAACGTTGTTGAATCCAACATTGTTGGACGATGTTGCACAGTGTTGAACGAGGTGGCCAAACGAATTTAACATGTTGGATTCAGCACTTGGTCTCAAGGGTTTGGGACCAAAATTTACCAAGACTCCTTAGAAAACAAACCTGTGCCATATTGTCTTTGTTAGCCCAGAAAATGCTGCGAGACCGATAACTGTACATAAAGCCTGGTTTTCACTAACGACTCAAGCACAAGAGAGCTTATTTATTTATGTGAAAACGGGCTTAACGCATGCATAAGCATAAGTGCAAGCACAATGAGTGCAAGGATCAAATTTTTCCTGTTCTTTATGCTTGCGTTCGCTTGCATAGTGTTTGTTTTCACTTAGCATAAGCTACTTATGCTTGCGCTTGTGCTTAGGTCGCTAGTGAAAACCAGGCTTAAGTCTTTCAACCTGCGCATAAGACAATCTTTTCTCTTTCGCTGGTCTAGTGTTTCAGTTACTCCTTTTCCCTTTTGCTTTCTTTTTGAAGAGAGATCGCTTGTGTTAGAGCTCTCTTTGTCGAGAGATCGAAAACATTGCTAGTCTGTGATACTGTATCTTGAACACTCATGCGGCAACGCACGAAGCAAGTATAAACAATGAATACAGATACTGCAAAGTCAGCTTAGTGGGCATGCGTGCGTTCAACATTGTTGAAAACAGTGGCCAAACGAATGCAACGTTGTTCACACCTGAGAACAAAAGAAATGTTGGATGATGTTGAAGACGATGTTTGATGGATATCAAACTTCATCCAGCATCATCCAACATCATGCAACATCATGCAACATGGTGGCCAAACGAGTGCAACATGTTCGATTCAACAATGTTGGACGATGTTGCATCAACATGTTGGATCCATTTGGCCGGGCCTTTAGTACCAAATGATGCTTAGTTTATCATAAGTTTTGAAAACGTCCAAAACTGGAATATAGGCTAAATGTTTCTGGGATAGGTGTAAAGTTAAATTCATTAGTGGAAAGAATAGTTTGGGGCTAGGTCCACTTTAAGCAAATGATATTAAAGCAATGTTTGTCTCAAGCTGAAAATTTATCTTGTTTACCTCTACCCTAGCAGTAGGCAAGGTGCATGCATTTGAACATAGTAAATAACATCCATTCATTGAAAACTTGTGGGAACACTATCAATTTAATTGTTTTTCTTACTAGTTGTTTAATTTTCTTTATTATTTGAATACTAGCTCTCTCAGGGCTGTCCAACATTGAAGGAGAGGATATGACATTGATTTTTAACGCTGGGGGTGTGAATTGAGTTGACTGTCTACTTGCATTTTGTCCACTGCTGTATTTAAGGCATACATGATGTACTCCTATAGTTAAATCTCACAACATGGTTACTGAAAATTGTGTTAAAACAGTAAAGAGAATTTAGCAATTGATCAAATTCTGGCCTCTTTTCCTCCAGCGGCTGTTTTGAAGTACGAGAATAATGTGATGAACATTCGCCAGTTCAACTGTTCACCTCATCCCTACTGGCTTCCAAACTTTATGGATGTGTTCACTTGGTCTTTACCATTCGTTGGCGAGAAAGGTGAGTTCTTAGTTTGATTGAGTAATGAGGATAAGTTCCTCGTAGTAGAATAACCACAGATAAGTTCTCTGTAAGTGATCGCATCAATTGTCAGATTCCTATCACAGCATCATTTTGCGTGTATAATCTTAAGACAACAGTTGATTATTACGCTTCAGTTAAAGATTTTTGTATTGATTTTGTCCAAAATCTTGGCAATAAAAACAGTAAAAAAATCTTTGTACAAGTTCAGCAAATTTATATTCATGCATTCTTGTTTCAAGTCACGGAAATGTTGGTGAACATTCTTAATATCTGTACGGATGAAGAGCTGGAAGGAGAAGAAGACGAGGAACAGAGTGAAGCCATCAAGAGGAAAGAAGTTATCCGCAGCAAAATACGAGCCATTGGGAAAATGGCCAGAGTATTTACAGTTCTAAGGTAGGTGTCCAAGGACTCAGAACAAACCATTCTATAGTTAAGTGTGCAGTGACCTGGGTTTTTAGTGATTGTGAGGCTGTCCAGAGTCAACTTTTTTTTATACAAATCTCAGTGCTTTTCATACTGTATGTTTATTAGCTAGCAGTCCTTTCAGTAGCTTTTGAAGTATGGGTCTTAACTCAAAACATTGCCAATAGTTAAGGTATTCTTTTTTGAGAAACAACACAAAGAGGGGAGACTGGTGAATTAGGCTTTAGAGGTTGTTTACCATTTATAAAAAAAAATTTCCGAAGTTGTGTTTGGAAGAAACAGTATGTGTTGTTTACCATTTGCCTAAAATTTCTGGATTGCCACATCGTGCTTGCTGATTGGACAGATTACGCTCAACCAAACGCCAAGAGGACTGAAACTAGTACAAAACAGAGAACCTTGTAAATGGTAAACAAATTTCCATTGGGAACGTCCCAACCAGGAAAACAGGACCACTTTTTCAGAACTCCCATTTGTCCCGGAAATTTTCCTGTGGGAGAAACCAAAAAACATTTACCATTTACATCCCAACCAGAATTTCTGGGAATTTACCTGTGGTAAATGGTAAACAACCAGAAACTTTTTTCAAGTGACCGACTTCCATAGCTGTTATTGTTGGCCATCGAAAGGGCTGGGCAAGCATAACAGCTTGATTTACATGTGGAAAGCAATGAGGTTTGGATGAAACAATGTCATCTCTCACATTGGATTCACCTAAAGACCAGGCAATAAATATGGGCAATTAAAGCGGCACTGTCACATAATTTGGATAACCCAAAGATGACTTTGCAACAAAAGAACATTTAAATGTTGTACTTTACTTGTTATGTGCATTGAAACTATTTGCAGTTATCCATGGCCAAGGATGACGAGGATTGAATCTTGAAAAAGTTAGGCTACCTAGTTTTGTAATTATGTCTTGGAAAAATCACCAGAAAATATTTTCTTTTCCTTGAACAAGAAACTGCCTCTTTATGCTAAATGGGTCATTTGATGTGACAGAAAAATTACTTCCTCCAAATCTGAACAAACTTGTAAGTAAACATGATTTACCATGACAGTACCCCTTTTGGCATTTGTCTGGGCAGTTTGCTAGCTTGCTGGTAAAGCAGATTTTAGTCATAGCTAAGGGCTTTGGAATCGGAAAAAAAGAAGTTGACACCTACAGTACCGCCTGAAACTATTGACCCATTTACTGCGTTCTCACCACGGCACCTCCACGCGTCATTGACGTGGTATTCCCATGTCTAACCTTGTCTTTATCTAGTTAAAACTGCGGAGAATCTTTGTGCGGCCGCGGCAGGATTTAGACGAGGTAATACCTCGGTAATGAGGAAGAGGCATCACGTTTGAATAGCCTTTTGTTTCCTTTGTTTTCAGGTTCATATAGGTGTCACCAAAAGGTGACAACTGGGTGCGCTTGAATGTTTTTGTGCTGGATTTATCTTTAACAAACATTTCCTTCAACTCTTGGCCAGCTACAATAGCCTGGTTTTGGAATCAAAGTGAATCCAGAAGAGATGCTTGCTGTAAGCAACGTTGAAAATTTCGAAACGGTGGTCATGAATGAGTGAGTGGCTCATGTAAAGAGTGTGAATTTAGAATGGATTGCGAATGGAATAAAATCCAAGACTTTGTGAGACTAATATATTTTCTGTGACCCTGAGACTTTCTTAGCCTTGCAAAACCCGAGACAACATTGCGAAAAAAATTGAGACGGGAGACTTGTGAAATTTGATAAAAGTTCCGCGAAACAAATTTTGAACAAATCTTGTTGAACAGCTTGTGTGTGTGTGTGTGCATTCGGTGTAAATTTGACAGTTCTTTGATATTTCAGAGCAACGTTTCAACTATTTTTTGTCAGCTTGGAAGAAAACAGTTTACCTTTTTGCATATGTTAACATTAACTAACAGCTCCTGTTCTTAGCCAAACAAAAAAGTAGTTTTTTAGTTTATTCCACGTTCTTCAAAAGCCAGTTGAAAGCTGAACAGACATTTACATATTCCGTGATGTATCTAACCTTTGTGAGAAAATTCTGAAGTATTTGGTAACAAGGTAAAAACAGCAAGGTAAATCTTGAATCTTGTCGCAGCATTTTGTTCACATGTGGGCGTATTCAGATAAGAAATAACCTCACCGGTCAAAAGAAAATTGCTCCCTTCATTTTTGACTCGTGTTGTTGCAGGGCCGGCGATTCATGATCAGCTAAGCTTTACACTACTGCATCCCAACGAGTCAATACTTTCAGGCGGTACTGTACACTGTAGTAGCCAGACTGGCGCCATTATTGTTTCACTCATGTATTCATGGGATATTTTTGCTATTCAAATCCATGAAAATTACTCAGTGTATGTCTTTCTTTGTTAAATATTAAATTTTTGGTCTATTTTCCTTATTTTATAATTGATTAATGCTCTCTAATGTGTTCCATCTGTGATACATTGTCAATCAATCACTGTTCTCTTTATGTTTTTAGAGAGGAAAGTGAGAGTGTCGTTCAGCTCAAGGGACTCACCCCGTCAGGGCATCTTCCTGTGGGACTTTTATCTGGAGGAAAACAGGGTCTTGAGTCCGGTAGGTTGGAGTCAAGGCTGTCTTTGGGGGCTGTAACACATAGCACCTGTTAAAGCTGACCTCATTCGATGTTATACAGGGTTTGTACAGGTCATGGAAAACCTGGAAAGTCATGGAATTTAAGAATTTCATTTTCCAGGCCTGGAGAGTCATGGAATTTTGTGCTCAGTCATGGAAAGTCGTGGAAAATTATAATTATTATAAATGGTAGATTAATCATTTGCAGTTGTCAAAGCAAGGATAAAATAAAATAACGACGAGTTTTTGTCAAACAGGATAAAAATTTAAAAATACTTAACTTAAGGTCATGGAAAACTAGAAAAGGTCATGGAAAAAGTCATGGAAAGTCATGGAATTTGAAGAGTTTAAAAGAGTACGAACCATGTTATATGTGATGGTTGTTTTGTAAATAAACAAAGATCAGATGTTACAGATGACAAATTTCATGCTATGCCTGCTTCATGGGAGTTGTTGATTAAGCTTCTGACAAAGATGGAGAAGTTCTGTTAGTGACTTCCATTAGTCACAACTTAACATGGCTGCTGCACACTGTACATGACAAACAATGATGCCAAATGAGTTTGTAGTCAACATTGTTTTGTTTTCAAAGCATAAAATAATAAACTTTCTTGTTAAACTGTTACTCTTGTAGCTGACTTGTTGCCTGTAAGAAGAGGGAGGTTTCTTTTATAATAAGTTTTAAAGTGCTACTATTATCAAATTTTTACACCTTGAATTTTTAGGTTAATCACATAGAATTCCAGGAAAGATTAAAAACATGTTTACGGTTTGCAAATATCTGCATTGGTTCCGGAGATATTCAAGGTTGAAAAAGGTGTAAATATGCTAACAAGAGGACTGATGATGTTAGACTCCACCCAGTATAACATCAAGTATACAATTAATATAAACTGAGCTATCTCGATCAATTTGCAGCAGAGACCATTGAAACTTGGTAGGCTAATAGTTCTACAGGCAACACAGCTATGGCTATTTGGTTCCCATGGCAACTCACTCTTTTCCAGTCCCCTTCAACCGGATTCAATATTTTTATGATTTTCAGCTCGTGAAAGTCATGAACTCGACCTAACATAATTTTAAATTTTGTTTGAGTTTAATACACTATCACTTAGCTAATTTTCATATTTCAAAAACTTGAAAATCTCTGGAACAAAAAGAGATATATTTGCAGCATTCTTCTTCTTATACAAACTACTTGTTTATATTTTAAAACAGCTTAGATAGGAAAGATGTGAATTTCGTCATACAGACTTAGTAGCACTTTAAATAAGTTATTTATCTTTGTACTCAAGGTTATGGCTTTGATGGATGGAGGATACGATCAGACTTGCTTATTGTACTTGTTTACTTCTTTCGTTTCAGCTTTACAAGGGCAAGTGTTCAGTCCAAATCATAAAATTAGTGGCTTTGCAGAAGCCAAAGGACTTGACCAGGTGAATGAAAGGATGCCGCCACGTAAGGACCTGCCAGTTCAGCCAGGAACCAAGTGAAGTGATGGATAGATGCAAGGCATTGCCTGGAACCCGTCATCAACCCCTTCATGTACTTTTGTAGCATAGCATAAACTTTGTGAATAGCTGTGTAAAATATTGCAGTATGCTTAATTGCATGAGGCATGTTATGTTCTCTTCTCTTGGATGTACAATTAAAACTTTGCGTTGTAATGGTGACTGGGCCAGCATGTGCTGTGCTTCACTTCGTGTGTTAGGTATGATGGAAGCTTCATAAATAGGTTTCCTGTGCCATACTGGAAGCCCAGGATACACACCAACTAAAGTGAAAACTGCCCTTTACTGATTGGCATTCTGTGTAACAAATAATTGTCTCAATTAACAGACAAGTAATGTATTGCAATGATTTTACTAGTGAATAAATATACAGTGTATAGAATGATATGCATATCTAATTTGTAGTTAGGAGTTAGAGTTCATTTTTGTGCAATTATTTTAGCACCAAAAGGATGTCAATCATTTCATATTATAGGCTTCAACTCTTCCTATCTCGTTACTAGCTGTCCAGTTGTATTTCTGTCTTGGCTTTCATTTGTTTAGATGCACTGATGTAAAGCAAATTTCTGCGACCAATAATGCAGATTTGGATGATGAATTATATTAATATATCGTAGGAATATGCTTTATACAGTATTTGGCTGCCATTGAAGAAATCGTGTGGACATTTGCACTGGATTCTGGTGAATCAAGGTGTGATGAATTGACTGACATTAAGTACTTTGGAACGTTTAAAATAGAGCAAGTAACTGAAATCATTATTGGCACCGGCGATGGTCAAAAGTTATCAAACCTGGCAACTAAACCCAAAGAGTCAGTTGTCTCTTTTAAACAGGGTTGTCACGGTCGGAAAAATCAGGGGAAAACAGATGTTTTTTTAAGGCCAGGGGCATGTCAGGGAATTGTGTACCCTGTCGGGAAAATTGTAAATTCTGCCTGAAAATCAGTGAATGTTACTTTTGGCAAGCCATTAGGGTTTGTGAGGAAATTCCTTGTTAATAAAGGTAATGTTGTTTCAATAATTTCCTACAAAGGAATTAATTTCTGTGGCTTCATTGCCAACTTTATTGCACAAGGAATGGTCTTAAATGGTCGGTGGAAAGTGGTTTGGTCTTAGAATTTTTTCTGTCGGAATCAGTGGCAACCCTGTTTAAAACAGCTGAGGAATATTACCCGGTAGCTTGCAGAGCTGCAGTTACAGTGTCAAGAACAGCGTCAGTTTTATTGGCTTTTTTGGTTACAGGATGTCTTGATCGAATTTTGCGTCAATAAATGTCGTTGCACTTTACAGCTCCAATGCCTTAAAAATTGATGAGGAAGTTTTATCTAGAATGATCTCAGTGCAATGTGCCCTTATAATTATGAACTGGCACATCGATCAAACTTTTAAGCCTGAATTCCTCTGTTTTCTTGGGTCTGTCTGTCAGGGTTCCAGATAAGATTTTAAGGCAGGCTGTCAACAAGGAATTCCAACAGGTCAAATTTCACCAAACCATTACAAATTTTCTATTAATTTGCCAGGTCATTTAGCTGACATAGTTTTTTAGCTGAGACCCCCCTCTTATCTGGAACACTGTCTTGCAGATCCATTCCTCTGGAAATGGTGCTTGGTCATTCTCGCGTTAAATAGATGTCTTTCCTCAAAGCAATAGTTTATGAGCGAGTGAATGTATTATACTGTACCCTAATAAGTAAAAATTGCTTTGTGAATGTAACATTGTAGGAGACATTTTATGCTTGTCTATACAAAGCCCCTAATGCTTAAGGTAAAAGGTAGGTGGACATGTTTTATTTATGATTTTATTAAAGTGAAGCAGAGCAATATATGCCACTTGTTTTAATTAAAGGTTCTTCTGGAGAAGAAAATGGCGTTGTGATTGTGTCACACTTATTCAGGGTTCGTACGGGTTCTGGAAAACCAGGAAAGTCGTGGAATTTTATAATTCATTTTCCAGGCCTGGAAAGTCCAGAAATATAGTTTTAGGACTTGGAAATTCATGGAAAATCAGCAGGTTTTCTATGAGAAGAAAGCATTGTATGTCCAAAGTTACAAAAATTAACCGACAAGTCCAAATATATGATTTATTTCAGAAGAAATAACGTAGCGCGTGTTGCAAGATCACGCTTGTGAACATTTTTGTCATTTTGACATTACTGTCTCAAAACAGTTGCTTAACTTAGGTCATGAAATTTTTCAGAAAGTCATGGAATTTTCACAGTTCAAAAGTGTATGATCCCTGTTATGAGTACTTAATAACTTATTGGCTTGAATTTGAGGTGTACATAATGGGGATAATTATGAGTAAAGCTTGCTTCCTTCTTTACACGTGTTTACTCTGCTTCTCTAGACTCGCTTCTGTTTTCACCTCTGAGTTTAAGCTGTTCTTGTGTTCACACATGGCGTCAACTTTACCTCAGTTTAACATTTTTTGTTCGTGTGACCACAACTTCTTCTCAGTGCATTCGTCGTTCACATGTGACCTCAACTTTGCATCACTTACAGTTTTTTTATTTTTTTATTAAAAAAAAATTTTTTTTCGGCATTTGCTCTAAGAGCACATAGTGCTCATCAAGAGAGCTTATGCCGTTTACATTATGCCGTTGTTTTGTGTGGCTTTAACCTTGTCACGTTTTCAAGATTTTATGCTAGTTTAAAAATTGATGGTTCATGTTGTTTTACAACCTCGTTCCCAGGGTCCTCTCTCTTCCTCCCTCGAGAAAGTACCCTGGTTGCGGCTGGTCACGTGTCTGCTAGATTTTTGCAGATTGCAGAAAAGTGATTGAAGGGTGGGGCAGGAAGGTTAAAGTTTG
>JAEMWC010000390.1:202500-270000 GCA_016490735.1 Pachyseris speciosa
AAAAAATACCGACGCAGAGGAGCTGAGAGGACGTTAAACAGCTACAATGCGGATAGAACGATAATTGTTGTCTTCAGAATCCATTCCAAAAATTCAAAAGAATCATGCTCTTTCCCATCCACGAGTGAAGCATCAAAAGAGTCGCGGAATAAAATGGCTGTACCACCGCCAGCTCGATTTGATTGCCGTGGGAAACTCTTAAATAAATAGCCATGACGAGAGAGATCAGCAATGCAGACAGAATCTAGATCCCTTAACCAAGTTTCGGTAAAAATACAGAGACCGATGTGATTGTTAATAGCATGGTCAATGATTGTTTCAACTTTGTTCCTGACGGAGCGAGCATTACAAATGGCGAGACGAAGATTGTTTGAAGGAAGACTCGATGACTGTGATGATCTCAGAGGCTTCAAAACAGACGAGTTGACACTATTAGAGGTGACAAGTTGAATATTTAATGATCTACAATCCCGACGCGAAGAAGTAATCGGAAGAATATTATGAACAGCATGTTTCCTAGCTTGTTTAGCCTTTCTAGCGCGACATCCTCGGTACTTAAAAATACCAAGGGCTTTGAGTAGACATAATGAAGTTTGATCCAAATGGCTTCGACCAAAAGAGCGTAAGCGGAGAAGATCGGTTCGGGAGTAGAACTTCGTAACAATTTGGGCTTGACTTGATTGATTGTCGGCGGGGGAAATAGCGTAAGGAGGCGAGTACACGCGATCAGTAGAACGATGAGCGAGTGGGCCAGGATTTCTTTCCACGTCCTGAGAAATAGCAAGGTCAAGGGGCGGCAACAGGTAGCACACATAACCATGTTTCTGCCAGGAAGAAATCGATCGTCGATTGAGCCCAAATGAAGGAAGTCTTCGAAAACGAAAAGAAACTGAAATACGAGTAAAATTGAAATTCTTCGAGGAGCATCTAACGTGGCGGCCATATTAAGATATTTATTATATCTCTTGAGGTTTATCCGGCGCACGGGAAAGAAAACTATTTGAAGTCAAGCGGGCCATACTGTAGAAGACAGTCCGCAATTGACCAATCACAGCGCGTGTACTGAGTGAGAGATATAATAATACAAGTTAAGTCGGTAAATTAAAGCTAAAAAATGTAAAGTTTGGAGTATCGGTCTTTTAATTCTAGCAAAGAACTTGACAACCATTAACAGTTTTGGAAACGATGACTAACTGTATTTATAAACTGAGCTGTTTTCAACAGAATAAAATGCTACAATGCATTATCCTTTTAAAAATAGTTTAAACAAGCTTTTGACATGAATAGGGGATCTCAAATGTTCTTGAGTTGGAACTCAAACCTTGTAGAAAGGATGTTAGGCTTCATCTCTAAAGCAATTATATTACATGCAATTAACCACCAGCTGTGTCATTCCAGAAAATACACTACCAACACCCCTCCCATGGAAGTTTCTATTGTCTGGACCTTCCCTACCCCTAAATTACAGTAAAATTATTGATTTGCTGGGAATAATACTAATGCTAAGTGACTTTTTGGGTGAACATGGTTTTTAGTCCGTGTTTTCTCCCAAAACTACAGTAAACGCAAAACAGGAAAAAGTAACTACAGGGCAATGAAAACAAGCTTGTATGCAAGAAATCAGCAATTTTTTAGCAAAATAGTAATAATACAAAAATTAAAAAAAATACACCACAAAAGTCACTTAGCATAGTGTTATTCCGAGGCCGTCAATTATTGGGGACTGATATTTCTTGAAACTGCAAAAATATTTATTCATTCACTGAAGTGGAGGTGAATAGTGGTGGATATTCGCAACGAGGTAAATATCCACCACTTTCACCAACACTGAGGTGAATAATTGTTTTTAGTATATACCACACAAGCTGAATAATTAGCAGACCAAAACATTACTGTATGTGTGACAATAGGGACTTAAAGCATCGACAACGGGAACGGCAACGGCAACAGGGACGCGAGACTGTGAGGGAAAACCCAAATGTCGCATTGCGCACGTCTGGCGCGAAATATTTTGGTGTTCTGCTCCGTGGCCCGACTTGAGAAAGCTTAGTTTCGCATTGCGTGAAAACGCGAGTAGCATTTTAGCTCTATTTTTGTCCCCAAATTGATACTTTTAATATGGATTGATATCAATACCAAGGAATAGAATTATGGAGTTGTTGCCTTATTTTCTTCCCCAAACTATAAGATTAAAAAATGACAATGCCTCCGAAATTAGAAATGATTTGCGAGTCTCACACTGTTCAGGGGCACCCAACGAGCCAAGTCAACCAAACATCTGTTCGGGTTCCCTAGCTGAAAGTTTATAAGTATCTATAAGTATTGTCTATAAGTATTGTGCTCTCAATAAACTATCCATTAACTTTTCAAAGACTAACTATATGCTGGTATCATCACCAAGGTATCACCCTAGGATAAATATTGATAATGTAGAAGAAAAGGATCATATTAAGTACTTAGGAGTCTATATTGATAAGCATCTCAATTGGCAACCACAGCTGCAACATATAAACAATAAAGTAGCCAAAAATACTGGTATTCTTACCAAACTGAGACATAACCTTAACTTTCACATGCTGAATCGAATATATTATGCTTTGATTTATCCCTATCTAAGCTATGGCATTTTTGCCTGGCGTTGTGCCAGCAACAATCGATTGAATTGCCTTCGTATGAAGCTGAATAAATGTCTTCGATGCATTTTCTTTGCACATGCTAGGGAGAGTGCTGGCCCTTACTACAAACTCTTAGGAATTCTCAAGCTGGACTGTATATATAAATTTAGAATGAGTTGCCTTACACATAAGATTAAAACTAGAACTGGTAGCATTCCAGATGTCTTCTCTGATATCCTGACTTCAGTAAATCATGTGCACAGCTATAATACACGATTTGCTAATAACCTGAATTTTTTTAGGCCAAGAGTGTCAACCAATATGGGTAAATCTACGTATAGATTCTCGAGCCCTAAAATTTGGGAATCTATACCCCTCAGAATTAAAAGTCTGCCCTACAACACTTTTAAGAATGAATATAAATGCTATCTTTTGTATAATCAAACATGATTTTGTTGTTGCTGCTGTTAATTAATTTGATTTTGCTGACTGTTTTATTTTGCTGCTTCCATTTCTTTCTTTCTGTCATTTCTTTTTTTTTTCTCCTCTGAAAACATAAATAGAACGTACATGTACGTAGTGTAACTTAACTGAATATTTAATGTCTTATGCTGCCATTTCCTTGGCCATGGCGGTGTCCAACCAGAAAGCTTTCGCTACTTTGGGCACCACTCACATATTAATTTATTTCTTAATGGCTTCATATTATTTTATGCTTTATTATTGTCACTTCTCTAACTTATAAATCGTATTTAAATGCCCTTTATAGTGTAAATAAATATCCGATTGATTGATTGATTTAATTGCCCGAAAATGTTAGGGAACAAAATCTTACTTTGAGAAAATGCAAGCTGAAATTAACTTTCCACGAACTTTCTAGGGAACTTATTTTCTTTCCGAAAATGCTAGCTGACGTTTTTGACTGCCAAAAAGAGCAATTACGACCTTTCCGAAAACCTGAGGGGCTATGATTTCCCAATTTCGAATCTTTTAAGCCACGTTTTAGTTACGAAAATCCGAGTGCACTCTTTAATCGACGCCGAAAGCCCAAGGCGATTTACCCTCTACCGAACAGTATCTACCGAAACTTGTCGTTGGGTGCTCCTGACTGTTTATCGATATTTCTCTCCGACATTACGTTTTCGCATTCGAAATAAGACATACTAGAGCTGTTAATTTACTAAACCTGGAGATAAATAACTAGTCTATGTTGCTCAAAACTCTCTATCATATCGTAGTTTTCAGTTCAAATTCCTAGATGTAAAGATATGGAAACTGACATGCATGCTGGCACCGCTAAAGCGTTTCTCGCAAATCCCGGCCTTCGATGCAGAACATTTCAATTGAGTTCATGTTAATCTAGTCGCTACTTCTAGGTAATAGATTGTTGATTTTTTTAATTTTATTTTATTACATTACCTCGGCTAAAAGTGTGATACCTTGTTTCCGAAATATAATCTCCGATAAACACTTACAAGTCGTTCTTCAGCACTGATTTGTTGACGTATTCAGTTTGTACAACAGTAAAAAATCTATGTTGGTCATATCATCATTAAAATGGCTGAACGCGAAGGAATATTTCGAGAGAAGTTGGCGTCTTCGGCAGGTGCTTTTAAGCAGAAATTGGAAAAGGTTAAAACTGCTTCCAATTTCACTCCACAACTGCGTCCTCTCCCTAGACTTTTCTCGTTTCTACGTCGCCATTGCCGTTCCCGTCGTCGATGCTTAAAGTCCCTAATGTACATACAAGCGGTCGGAAATTTTAAAATATTGCGCGTCGGCTGCTTGGAGGTGAATAGTACTTTGCTAATCACCTCCGAGTTAACCAATCAGAGCGCGCGAAAAGTACTATTCACTTGTGTGGTATTATACTATTAACTTTATCATAGAATGACAGTGTAAATCTGGTGTTTTGATTGGTCTGAAGTATAGATAAACGAATGACGTCATCAGCTGAAAAAAGTTAAAAAAAAAAAAAAACTACTGTAAAGCCGTGGCTACACGAGCGATTTTTTGCTCGCGTCTGTGATGCGATTTTTTTCAAATTTTGTCGCGTCGCCAGCGCGCCCAGGGTGGCTACACGAGTGACAAATTGAAGAGTGCGAGCTACACGGCCAACAATCTGTGCGATTTTGTTGCGAAAGTTTCAACTCTGGCGACTTTTCTCTTGCGATTTTTTCAGCTGTCGCATCACCTGCGCGAGGGTGGCTACACTTGCGATTTTCATCGCGTGCTGGCGACGCGACAAAATTTGAAAAATAAGTTCTGGAGTTTTAGCAGCCCATCAGCCCATACAAACTATTTCTTTAGTGTGAAAGTTCACTTCAAAGCTATGGAACATTGCAGGTTGTGTCACCTCTCTTCAAACCTAATCGTAGCAGAGAATTCTGCACCTATCAATTCTGGGAAATTCCAAACTGTGACCATTCACGACAAAATAGTAAGGGTCACTTTGAGAGGACAGCTTTTTCAGGAAATACTTTCCTTTTTTTTTTGGTAATTCCACGATATGCATCGACTTTCAAATGATGGATCCATCCATTTTGAGCCAATCTACTTAAAGGTTGCCATTAAATCAAGAACCGTTCATCAACCAGCGTCTTTCTTGTGAGGTTTTTCCTCCCCAAACTGTCTCTCACTATTATCAGAATCTTTGTGGCAAGATAGGTAATAATTCCAGCAAGAACAAAATTCTGAGAAAGCGAGTCTACAAAGGCAAACATCAGAAGGTCAAAGAACATCAATGTCCACTCATTGCCGTACAACAGAACAGAGTTGAACGAACGACCATCGTCATTGTAAAAGATGGCTTTATCTGGGGGAGGAAGCTCTTTCAGTTCCATGTTTAAGATGTGCTCAAAAAGAAGCTTGTCCCTGACGAGGTAATCCAAGTCTCTTAGGGAGTGATCAATGAAGGCAGACAGGAAACGGTTCAGAGTATTGTATGCTTGCAGACGCTTCTCTACCGCAGCAGGGAGGCGACTTGTACGACCATCTTGTCCTGGAGAGGAAAAGGGACTTAGGGATTAATACTTGAAGAGCAGGCTGGAAAAACGTCCAAAGTGACTTTTATAAGTGTTTTTTCATTTTGCTCCAAATGGGTTGAATTTGTGTATATGGCCTCCTTGTGGTTCAAAGAACAGCATTCCTTCATTTTTTTTGCTGGATTTGCTTTAGTTTTTGAGAAAAACAAGCCCAAAAACTCGTGTAAACAAAAGAAAAAAAAAAAACACACCGAAAAGTCACTTTGGACGTTTTTCCAGCGGGCTCTTCATACTTGATTCCTACATTAATCAGTGTCAAAGTAACACCTTTTTTAAAATGCCCTTGGGGAGTGGGGATGCAAAAGCCAGTAAGGTACAGGTTTTACAACGATGTTTTCTACACTGTTCTGTTGTTTTGATCTTTATAGAGTTCATTTTTGCATTTTGCATGATAGAATAGGTCAATAACAAATTCCAAATGTCTGACACTTAGTAAGTAATAATAATAATAATAATAATAATAATAATACTACTACTACTACTACTACTACTAATAATAATAATAATAATAATGATGATAATAACGATTTATTAGTAGTACTTCCACAAGGTGGCTCTTCGCTTACCAATTACAAATCTTAAATCAAATCAAATTAAATCAAATGTTGGTTTTTGAGGAGAGGGGAAAACCGGAGTACCCGGAGAAAAACCTCTCGGAGCAGAGTAGAGAACCAACAAACTCTGCCCACATATGACACCTAGTCTGGGAATTGAACCCGGGACACATTCGTGGAAGGCGAGTGCTCTCACCACTGCGCCAACCCTGCTCCCCCCAGTTTATCATTGCTACCACATCCAACCATTGGCAGCCACTGACAGTGATGAATTCCCTGCTTCCCCTGTAGTAACAAGAGAGGAACTAATCATTGCCTCTTTCTGTATCCATTAAAGGTAGGAGCTTATATACATGTATCAGGGCAATGACAACTTTTTACTAAATATTACCAATATCAAGACAGTGTAATAAATGAGGTATTAACAAAAATAATTGTACCATCCCTCCCTTTGAGTTTTTCTTTTGTTCAGAATACAATATGATCAAGTAACCCAGGGGTAATACCCTGGGTACACTGTAAATAGCTAAGAACTCACCTGTGGGGTTATTTGGCAGGTTCCGCCTCTGTGGTTGAAAATCTGCCTGACGCAAGGGTCTCACTACATCATCATACTGCTCGCGGAACTTGAACGGAACCTCCACTTCAAAGGTTTGACGATCAGAGTTGGGCTCCAAGCCCCTCTTTCCACACAGGTCATCCTCTTCACGCTTGAGCTGCTCGTTCATTTGCAACATGTTTGTGTCAGCACGGCCGTGAACTGAGCGTCCATGGATGTAGTAACCATAGCGATTATTCTGTGGGGGAACATGAACATTTATTTCTAACTTTGGGCCTCCTTTTGAGTAGCCTCCTTCGCAGATGTCTTTGGGCTTGTCACACGTTCCTTCCCATGAACGTCTGCTGAACTGAACTACCACTTCCGTTCGCGGCGGTTAGCCAATCATAGTTCGTTTTCCAATTTATGGAAAGAAGGACTTCGACCCCGGGATAACTTTCACAGATGATGCACGTGAATCGGGTGTTGATTTCCATTCTTACGCAGCTTGTTATTGGTTTCTTCAAAACAAAGACTAACTGCCGGCGAACGGAAGTGGCAGTTCAGTTCAGTTCAGCAGACGTTCATGGGGAAGGAACACGTGATGAACCCAAAGACGTCTGCTAAGGAGGCTATCTTTTGAGTGACTGGATGGGAAATTCAGAAATTGTTTATTGATGTTTGATAACCATTGTCAATTTGTCATGACTGAAAGTTATACCAAGATGTATCATTTTGCATCTTCCTTTCATGGAATGGTGTTTACTAGTTTTCCTTCATGATGATAATTTGGTGATCATGAGGTTTACTCAACTTTCTCATATTGCTGATATCAATAAATCCACTGCACACGTAATTGAAAGTATTGTTGTCTGTAGTATTAATATCTTGGAACACAGAAGGCTATCTGTGGAATAAATCATTTCTCTCACATTTTAGCAAAGTGTGCATCCCGAACTAAAAGAGGTGAGACGTAAATTGCTGACTGATACCTTTTTACTCAAGGCACAAAAACTACAGCTACAGTACATGCAAACACTGTTGTTACCATATCTTGACTTAAATTCCTCGCTACTTTGATAGAAAACTGTATATCGTGACTATGTTGTGGTTCTATTTTATCCTGGCTTGGTTTACATTAAATTTGTTTCTTCCTTAATTGTTTCTTCCTTAAATGTTTTTGGGTATGGTAATGTATGGTAATGTATAACACTTAGCTTAAAACAAAGGGAGAAAAAAAAATTTAAACTAAGGACAAAACTGAACCACACATGTACATGTACAACTACTTTACAATATCAAATTTTGTTGCATTATTTCTGTAGAGTTATTGTTTTTGCTACTTAAGATTCTTTTTTTGCCAATTTATCAACACTTTTGTGAGGTTCATACCTAAACGTTGGCTTGCCAGCTGTAAGGTTATGTACAACTACTGTACGTCAATATTACAACGCTTTTCACCTGAGTGTCGTAAAACCAAAACCAAAGCAATTACTCTGACCGCAATCACAACAGAAGTAAGCAGTGGAATGAGCCAATCAGAATACGAAGCAATTACATGTAGCCGGCGCAAAGTGCGGGGAAATACACGCATGCAAGTCACAGTTGGTTTTGGTTTTGCTTCTCATTGGTTGAGAAAGTGACATGAGTTTTGCTGGCCAATCAGAGCGAAGCAATGCAAAACCAAAGCAAAACCATAATTACTTTCGACACTCAATTGAAAACTGCTCTAAATTAGTGTAACATACATGTACAATCAATGCACTGACCTCTAAAATAAAGATGCTCACATTACTCATCGAACACAAGTCAATGAAGTCACCAAGTGAATCCCCTACAAAGCGCTCATAGATGAAAGCGAAGAAGAACCACTGGACAGCCTCTATAGACAAGAACACAATTGACAGAAGGGCGAATCGCAGGACTTTGCTGAAATCCCCAACGTATTCTGTGGCACAATTTGCTGAGGAGCTGCCAACAGGGTCAGTAGTGGCAAAATACTCAAATCCAGTCACCTTTAAGAAGAACAAGACCAGAAAAATCTGCAACTCAGGGTTAACTTTCCGAATTGTTTGGATTTCATTCCACTCATTTGCAATGAACAAAGTTCTCCAGATGCTGACAGGAGCGTCCATGGCAGAAGCCTCTCCTCCCTGAGTAGGCTGGTTCACTCTCCCCTGGGGGCGCTCCCAGTCGATGAAAAATATGTCAAAAAAGACCTGCGATACCAGCATGTGAAGTACATCAAGGAGCTTGAATGAGAAGGCGACGTAGAAGATTGTCAGAAACAACTTCTCTTGACTCTCGGTGGGAAGAATCAGGGAAACTGTTTTTTGCCGTTTGAAGAACACCAGCCACTGTACAGATAATCCAAAGGCTATCCAGAAGAGCATGGTGGAAAATGTGCTGAGGCAAAATAGAATAAACTTTACAAAGGAAAAACCATCAATTTCTAGTTTTCCCTCACGTCTTCTCCAGGCAGTCACCTTGACTAGTGCAAGAATTGCAGCAAGAGCAGACAGGCAACCAACTGCTATCTGTTGTTAAAAATAAAATATAAAAGATGAATAATAATTTACTAAGGCTTTTAAAGCTTGAATCTAGTCATTACATGTATTTACAGTTTAAAGTTGTTGTTGTTGGTGTTGTTGTTTTTGTACAGAGACAATGACGATGATGATGAAACTGTATAAACATGTTAGCAATATGTAGATGCAGAGAATGACATGTTGTATTTAAAACAACTGAGGAATTTACCGAATCTCCCTGATTTCAATCTACAAGAAAGACAAGACAACAATTTAATGAACATCAAATTTTGTCAGAAATGATATACATGTACAGCTGTGATGGCTGATATCGCATATGCCAATCAGAAGTCTGGAAATGCATTTAATCCAATGGTCCAGTTTATATTAAAAGCATTACTGGTAACTACTGACGTATTTGTACCTCTGTATCTTTCTCTATTTTGGCTGTATCCATCTCATAAGTGACTGTAAATGAAGCATCCTGGTTCCCATTTAATACCCCTTCATCATTCACATCCAAAGCTTTGTACCTAATGCGTAACATTGGAGGAAAGATCTCTCCATTGGTTGAACGCATCCTCATACTCAGCTCAATGGCTTCAGCATAACGAATCCACTTGTTGTTGGCAGATATTCCCACAGTGTTTTCAACCAGGTAAAACCTTCTGGTTAACCTCCATTTCTCCCTATCAGTTTCTTCATTCACTTTTTCCCCTCCATCTTGGAAGTTTTCAACTAGCAATGGAACAGGGTACAGTTGTTTATCGAGGACAAGATACATGTCGTAAAAGAGCGTCGGTTTCTTCACGAGCTCTTTCACAGCAACTGAACAAGACAATCGATAGGTTGTGGCAAACTTTGATGCAGCAGCCATTTTTGAAGGACGGTCTTGGCATAAGTGGAGGATGTTTAGGCCCGTTTCATAGCCAACAAAAGAACCATTTAGAGAGAATACGGCAAAAACAAAGGACAAGTCCATGTTTGATTCAAACTGCTGGGTTATGTCTTTCTTGTCAAGGACTTCGGGGGCATCGTTCGCCGAGTTTTGATAATACAGCCATGGCATTACCACAGGCCAGTCGCCATTAATTTTTACAACGGTTGAGCTTTTGCTGGTCACAAGGTCTTTATACTGTTTGCAAGCATCATTCCCAGCCTCCGTATAATCCAACAACACGCATAAGTTACCCAACAACTGACAGGCAGTGAAGTTTGAATGCTTCCCGCAAAGTGCTTCAGCAGCTCTTAAATGATCCTGGAAAAAGGAAGAGGTGATCTCTTTGTCGTCGTATTTCACTTTATACAAATTCGGAGCGTCGCGATCGGGGATCAAATCTGTTTTGGCAAAGCAAACCCCGCCAGAAATTTCCTGAGCATCGTCAGTGCAAGAGGAGCAAAAAGTATCATTGCTTGGAAAGCTCCAGTGGCAACGCTGGCACGCCTGCTTAATATTTGCACCTGTCATCGTATCTCCGATACAAGGAACACACTCTCTCCTTCCCAGCTGCTCACCGTTTCTTGCGCGATCGGTAGCATAATTATCAGCTGGACAACTGTTGCACGTCCCTGTTCTAGCGTTGAAACCAACTTCGTTTGGACAAGTGACACAAAAGCTGCCATCAAGCGAGCTTGTGGCGTTTACTGATCCCGCGTTGTCGCACTTTTCGCAAGCAATCGTTGGACCTCCATAGTCCGTCGTTGTCTTGTATCCCGTTTGGCAAACGCACGAAAAACCAGCTTGGCTCCGTATTTGACCTGGCGTTCCGCAGTCCTGGCAACGTAACGAAGAGAACTGAAAATACTGATTTGCTGTACACTCCTGCGGAGTTACATAGGCGATCTTAAAATCGATGGAAACGGAAGGAACACACCATGACAACGACATGAACAATATCAACAACTTGCGCGCCATTTTGTTTTTCCGCATGTTTCGTTTTACTCGTTACCAGTATCTCCTCTGCTTTCAGATTGGCGCCAAACGAGATACACTATGATAACGCTACATAGATCACATTTTTCAAATGGGTAAGTCCGCTGTGTATTGCTGGCCCGAGATGATTATGGCGGACGGAACCGTAACCGCACAAGGGCATATAATTCATGTTAACACACATATAGTCACCCGCACATCCTTAGTATACCCTAGTATACACTTATAAACTCTAGTATACCCTTATGAACCCTAGTATACCCCTATATACCCTTATAAACCCTAGTATACTCCTATAAACTCTAGTATACCCTTATAAGCCCCAGTATACCCCTATATACCCTGGTATAACCCTATAGACCCTAGTATACCCCTATATACCCTTATAAACCCTAGTATACTCCTTTAAACTCTAGTATACCCTTATAAACCCTAGTATACCCCTATATACCCTGGTATACCCCTATAAACCCTGGTATACCCCTATATACCCTTATAAACCCTAGTATACTCTTATAAACCCAAGTATACTCTAGCAAACCCTGGTATACCCTTATAAACCCCAGTATACCCGTATAAACCCTGGTATACCCCTACAAACCCTAGTATACCCTTTTAAACCCCAGTATAGCCTTTTGAAACCCAATATACCCTTATAAACCCTAGTATACCCTTTTAAACCCTAGTATACCCATATAAACCCTAGTATACCCTTATAAACCCTAGTATACTCCTATTTACACTAGTATACCCTTATAAACCCTAGTATACTCCTATAAACTCTAGTATACCCTAGTAAACCCTAGTATACTCCTATAAACCCTAGTATACCCTAGAAACCCTAGTATACTCCTATAAACCCAAGTATACCCTAGCAAACCCTGGTATACCCTTATAAACCCTAGTATACCCTTACAAACCCTGGTATACCCTTATAAACCCTAGTGTACCCCTATAAACCCTAGTATACCCTAGTAAATCCTAGTATACTCCTATAAACCCTAGTATACCCTAGTAAATCCTAGTATACTCCTATCAACGCTAGTATACCCTAGTAAACCCTAGTATACTCCTATAAACCCTAGTATACCCTAGTAAACCCTAGTATACTCCTATCAACGCTAGTATACCCTAGTAAACCCTAGTATACTCCTATAAACCCAAGTTTACCCTAGCAAACAATGGTATACCCTTATAAACCCTAGTATACCCTTATAAACCCTGGTATACCCTTATAAACCCTAGTATACCCTTATAAACCCTAGTATACCCTTATACCCTCGAGAAACGTGGCTATCCTGATTCTGTAGTTCAATCGGGCCATCACCGCGCTCAGCAGATTGATCAACAGTCAGCACTACAGACGTCACAAAAGGAAAAGAATGACAGAATTCCATTCACCCTCACATTTCACCCGCATAATAACCCAGTTAAAGCCATCATTCTTAACAACTTTAAGATACTGCAAAATGATCCAGAAACTGCTAGAATCTTTTCGGAACCACCGCTGATTTCATTCAAACGCGACAAAAATGTAGGTAACTTTCTAGTTAAAAGCGCATTCAAAACAACTGAACAACCTGGCACTTTTAAATGCGCGCGCTCGCGATGCAAAACTTGTCCTTTCATTCAAAACACTGACAAAATATCGGGCCCTAAGCGATCTGTTAAGATCACTGATCGTTTCACGTGTACCTCCGCAAATGTTATCTATTGCATAACCTGCACATTATGCAAAAAGTTATACATCGGCGAAACAGGAAGACGACTAGGTGACCGATTCGAGAACATCTTCGTGATGTTGAGAAAGATGACAAAGACGCATCCAAACCTGTCGCTCGGCATTTTAATCTCCCTAACCATTCCAAACAACACATGTCAATCTCCGGCCTTTCCCTACATCAAGGTACCACGGAAAGCCGTAAAAATCTCGAGCAAAAACTGATCTTTCAAATTGGCACTCTTAATCCCCACGGCATCAACGAGCGCTTTTCATTCAATTAATTTATTCCTGTTTTTCACGTTACCATGTTACCACCAATGGCGTAGCTCCATTTTCTGTATATAAACCATACACAACCCACAATTCCTCGATTCGCTCCGACGAAGGGCTAACGCTCGAAACGTCAGCTAATCGAATCCCTGTACGGTGGTCAATTTACATTATCAACTCCGTTGATAAACCAAATTTTCGTGTCTCACTTCCCCACCGACGCAGCACCACAGTTTCTTTAGAAACTAATCCCCTCTATACCCTTATAAACCCCATTATACCGTTGTAAACCTCAGTATACCCTTATACACCCTAGTATACCCTAGTAAACCCTAGCATACTCCTATAAACCCTGGTATACCCTTATAAACCCTAGTATACCCTTATAAACTCTAGTATACCCTTATAAACCCCAGTATACTGTTATAAACCCCAGTATACCCTTATACACCCTAGTATACCCTAGCAAACCCTGGTATACTCCTTTAAACCCTAGCAAACCCTAGTATACCCTTTTAAACCCTAGTATACCCTTATAAACTCTAGTATACCCTTATAAACCCCAGTATACTGTTATAAACCCCAGTATACCCTTATACACCCTAGTATACCCTAGCAAACCCTGGTATACTCCTTTAAACCCTAGCAAACCCTAGTATACCCTTTTAAACCCTAGTATACCCTTATAAACCGTAGTATACCCCTATATACCCTTATAAACCCTAGTATACCCTTGTAAACCCTAGTATACCCTTATAGACCCTAGTATACTCCTATAAACCCTAGTATACCCTTGTAAACCCTAGTATACTCCTATAAACCCTATTATACCCTAGCAAACCCTAGTATACCCTTTTAAACCCTAGTATACCCTTATAAACCGTAGTATACCCCTATATACCCTTATAAACCCTAGTATACCCTTGTAAACCCTAGTATACCCTTATAGACCCTAGTATACTCCTATAAACCCTAGTATACCCTTGTAAACCCTAGTATGCTCCTATAAACCCTAGTATATCCCTATATACCTTTATAAACCCTAGTATACCCTTATAAACCCTAGTATACCCCTATAAACCCTTGTATACCCTTATAAATCCTGGTATACCCTTATAAACCCTGGTATACCCTTATAAACCCTGGCATAAACCCTAGTATACCCCTATAAGCCCCACTATACCCCTATAAACCCTAGTATACCCTAGTAAACCCTAGTATACCCTTTCAAACCCTAGTATACCCGTATAAACCATAGTATACCCTTATAAACCCCAGTATACCCGTATAAACCCTGGTATACCCCTATAAACCTTAATATACCCTAGTAAACCCTAGTATACCCTTTCAAACCCTAGTATACCCCTATAAACCATAGTACACCCTTATAAACCCTAGTATATCCCTACAAACCTTAGCATACCCTTGTAAACTCCAGTATACCCTTATTAACCCCAGTATACCTGTATAAACCCTGGTATACCCCTACAAACCCTAGTATACCCTTTTAAACCCCAGTATAGCCTTTTGAAACCCAATATACCCTTATAAACCCTAGTATACCCTTTTAAACCCCAGTATACCCTTATAAACCCTATAGTATACCCTTATAAACCCTAGTATACCCTTATAAACCTTAGTATACCCTTATAAACCCTAGTATACCCCTATAAACCCAATATAGCCTTCTAAACCCCGTCTACCCTTATAAAACCTTAGTATAGCCCAGTAAACCCTATTATACCCTTGTAAACCCTAGTATACCCTATTCCCTATAGGAAAAAAAAACTTTATTTCTTTTCAATTGATTTGAGGCTTTCCGGAAGTTCACATTAGTCCTCCACGCGTTGAGAATTGAGTCAAATTATGAGCCGATTACATCTATGATAGCTTTGTTTTCCACTCGAGACCTATGCAATTGGATTTACAGAGGGGTAATGTAGTGACAAAGTGGCTGCAAACATTGACACTAGCCGGAACACTTGGAACAAAAATTCCGCAATATTTATGCTAACAATAAGATAAAAATCATCTCTATATGTGAATATCGATTACTGATTCCCTCCTTGTTGAAAGCGTCCAAAAAATTATCTGAAAAGAAAAAATGCAATTTAAATCTTTAAGTTCCACTTCCGCGGAACTTCCGCTAATTCCTGATTTTAAAACTTGTGACTTTTCCCTTTGTTTTCGAGCAATTGTTTTTCTGTTGTATATTGAATGACTCTTTGTTGTCTTGTTCGTTCTTTGTTATTTGTTTTACGTCACTTGTGAGTTTCACATGTTTTTATATAGAACACCGTGGATGAGTCTTTAATTCTACACGATCGCGAGTAAATCTGTTTGCCTGGTTATTACTTAGTCTTTAGCTGTTAGGTATACTTCGTTTTCGTTTGATTATCTTAGCGTTATCGACTTAATTCTTTAATCTGCGATCAAAGAAAGAGGTTGAACAGATTTGAGTTGGCAAGAATATATCTTTGTGTTAATGGTGGGCGACGTCATTTGATGCGAGCAACTACACCAGATATTCATAACGTCTTGCCCAGTTATATTCAAGAATATTTTCCTGCTGTAATTTTTCAGCGATCTGGCTTTACAAAGGCGATAATTCATTTTATCGACACTGAGATCGTTAAGGGTGTTAACTTCTTGAAGATAAGCGAGGGTCTGGCATCATTAAATTTTCGTGAATATCTACAAAGAAGACGACTCTACTCCAGTGCTTGTGGCAGTTTTCCTGTCAACTTGTCTGACGCAACATATTTCCACAGCAATGTTCTTTATTCTTTTCCTAGTAATGATCAATTAATGAAAATTTTCCTATACAATTTCCAACAGAACAGGTCCATCTATGTAAAAGCGATCAACAGTTTGTCTGTATCAGCCTTGTCTTGCGATCACATCTTCAAGATTAGTCGTAATGTCGGATTGGTAAGAGAAACAGACAATGCATTCGTTACGCAGTTCAGTCAATTGTTTATCAGTTTGAACGAATTTGGAGAAGTCGTTGCCTGGAGATTAACCAAGTCTACAACTTTTAGTGAAATTGAAGACCTTCTAGCTGACCTCAAGAAAAGGAATTCGCTCACGGGAAATACAGTAGAGCTTGTTTGCGTCGATGATTGCTGTCGTGTTCGTAACAAATACGCCAATATCTTCCCCAATGCAGCCGTTAAACTTGACCTGTTTCATGCTTGTCAAAGAATTACTAAAACATTCTTGCGACAAAATTCATTGTATAATCAAGTCACCAAGGAATTTTTCAAGTATTTAGAGAGGATGACGACCAAGGTCGAACGCGTCATAAAAATACACCTGCGAAAGAAAAGATTGAAAGAAATCTGAATTCTTTCGTTGACCGCTGGAGTAACATTCCAGACAACCCCCTTACCAATGCGACATTCGCAGAGATCATTAACCTGCGTGAACATATTAAGAAAGGGTGTTTATCAGACATTCCTCCTGGATGTGGCACCGAGCGAAACGAAGGCCTCCACCGACTTTTGAACAGATCTCTGATTTCAGGAGCTACTCGTATTTCCGTAGAATTAGCCATCGCATTATTGACTATTTTATTTTACCATCATAACAAAAAAATCTCCGCAGAAAAACACATTTGCAGTACAAGAGTTACGCCTGTGGCCCCAGCTAATGTACGCGAGGACGATGTTCCTTCGGTGACCGAAAACGTGCCACTGAAACGAGGAACACCAGTAACTGAGGAAGCAAAAGCGGCGGGACATTCTTACAGTGATGCGCACAGTAAAGTAAACGAAACGGAACTTCTTATTGTGATGGCTGAAAGCGTCGAAGACCTTTGCCAAGAATCAGTTGCTGCTGCTCTTATTACAGAAATGCTAAACTTACGAGAGATGATAGAAAATGTGAACAAGAAGAGCTGTGATCGATCCTTCAATGCCCTTGACATTCTTCATCTCAACAAAATGACCCAACTTTTAGTAGGAGACGTGTAGGCCTTCCACCCCCATTTTACGTGATTAAATGTAACCCTTGGGGACATCAGAGTCTACCGGGAGATATTCATTAGGTGCAATGAGACGTGACTTGCGGTTGCCTCAACACTGGAAACATGTGGGTCGATTGTGAAAGCGACAAAAGAAACTTCCAAGCCAACTACACGGAGTTCGTGCAAGGCTTTTTATGGATATTTTTGAGTGTACTTAATGTCGAAGGCAAAAGTCGCGGGTGAGAGTGAGGGTGAGGGTCGAGGGTAAGGGAAGAAAATGGAAAAAATCAAATAATATATAAATAAATACGAAAATAACAAGGAAATGGAGGGCCTGTCATGGAACAGCACCTTGCCCCTGCAGACACACCTCTATGGATAAAAGTTAGAAAGTACTGCGATTGCAGATCTACCATAGCGCGAATTTACATAAATAATCATATAAAGGATTTTCACGCGACGTCATAAAAAACTAAAATTCAAAAGTGAACAGATTTTCATCTTGGGGTTCATACAAAACACTCACCCTCACCCTTACCCGTGGCTTTTACCCTCGACCCTCGACATTTAGCTACACTCGATATTTTCCCTCCTTTCTCTCGAGCTCCTGTGCCTTTCTTGATGATTCAAAACTTCAGAAATAGGGTTTCATTTCTGACTGTCTTTTTTCCAACTATAGACTCTAGCATGGCCGTAGCCAGAATGAGAAAAACCATAGCCCGTTCCAGCAAGGAAAACGGCGAGCGAAAAGAGTTGGAGGGAGTTGGGGGAATGGGGAGAAAGACGTTCCCTCATGTCAGGAACTTGTTGAAAACGAGACAAATATCTCGGATAAGCAAAGCATTGCTGAGATACTAAACTCGTTTTTGTCGATCAACCGAAGAAACTGGTTGCAGCGCTTGAGCTTAGCTCGTTGAACGTCATCTCAACGACGACTACTATCAGAAAAGGCATTGGTGCATTTGACCTCCCAAGAATAACTCAGAAGAGGGTTGTAGAGTTGCTGTTATCTATTCCAACCCATAAGGCCACCGGAGACGACGGCATCAGTGCTAAAATACTTAGAATTGCTGCTCCAGCAATTGCACCATCGCTGACGAAGTTATTGAATTACTGCCTGTCTGCACAGACTTTCCCTACCATCTGGAAGATCGCAAAAGTCACCCCTGTTTTTAAAGGAAACGGCAGTAGGAATGATAAGAACAACTATAGACCGATTTCTGTGCTCCCAATTCTTTCGAAAGTGCTGGAGAAACACATTTGCGATCATCTACGTAACTTCTTGAAGGAGAATGATTTGTTCCACCCTCTCCAGTCTGGGTTTAGAAAATCTCATTCCACTGAAACTGCGCTTATCCAATTGGTAGACCAGTTACTGTTCAACCTTGACAATGATAAAGTCACTGGACTTGTTTTTATTGATTACAAGAAGGCGTTTGATCTGATCGACCATAAATTACTACTGTTAAAATTAAGGGCCCTTGGAGTGGATGAGAGCAGGTTACCCCTATTCCGTGACTATCTGAATGGTAGATGCCAGTATGTGAACATAAACGGGTACCATTCTACTAAAAGGGCCATAACATCTGGAGTTCCACAGGGCAGCATCTTAGGACCAATTCTATTCCTTGTATTTATTAATGACTTACCTGCAACACTGCAGCACTCTGTGGCTGATAGTTATGCCGACGACACAACTATTAGCTACTCCACCCATTATACGACGGCACCGAATGATATCTCGGACGGCCTTCAGACGGATATTGATGAAATCTTGAATTGGTCAGCAGACAACATAATGATACTTAATGAAACCAGAACAAAATCTATGCAGTTGTTACTGGCAAACGGTTAGCCAAGAAAATGGAACAGTCCACTCTGCAGTTACACGTAAATTCTACTGAACTTGAACAAGTGAGCTCGCATAAACTATTAGGGGTCCCGATTGACAGCCAGCTTACTTTTGACCAACACGTTGAAAAACTATGCACGAAGCTATCGCAGAGAATCGCCGTGTTGCGGAAAATAAGGCGCTTCCTGCCGCTAGACCAACGGAAACTCTACTATAATGCTATGATCAAGCAGACGATGCTATATGCATCAACCGTATGGACATCTTGTTCTGTCGAGAATATACAGAAAGTTTTTAAACTTCAGAAACGCGCGGCACGTGTAATTCTCGGGGCCGATACTAAAGCGAATAGCGTACAACTGTTTAGAAAATAGGATTGGGTTCCATTTTTTCACGAGGCCAAAGTGAATAGGTTATTAATGGTATACAAACGACTGTCTGGGGACTGTCCATCTTATATGTCTCAGATTCTGACGAGAAACGCTGATATCAATGACAGACCAAGCAGACATGAACTATTAAACCTTATCTGTCCCCGATTCAAACGGGAGTCAGAGGGAGGAAGGTCTTTCACAGTATCGACCACACGCCTCTGAAATATGATACCAAGTAATATTAGAAGCAAACCAAGTTTGGCAAGTTTTAAGAAGACCATGATTGATTATTTTAAGGACAGCTACAAACACTTAGGTCGTTTTATCCTCTAGTTTAATTGTGCTCCATTTTTTCATAGCGTATTTTAATTGAATTTTTATTATTCTAGTTTCTTGATTTTACCCAATATTTTTGTTCCTTTGTGTTATATATTGAGGGCCACTGGTTTTTCAGTTTTTTACTGTCACGTGTCTACCCTCGTTAAATAAAGTTGATTATTATTATTATTATTATTATTATTATTAGGCTGGCTTTCCAGGGATATGCTTGGGATTAGAACGGTGTAGTAGGGTTTACAAGGGTGTTTTAGGTTTTACATAACTAAAATGAGGTTTAAAAGGGTGTTACGGTTTTTAGAGTGTACAGCGGTTTACTAGGATATTTTGGAATTTACACAGGTATAACAGGGTTTACTAGAACATTTTGGGGGTTTACTCAAGGTTTTATAAGCATGACTAGGGTTTTCAAGGGTTAACAATGCTCTGCTAGGGTTCAATAGGGCAAACAACGGCTTACAAGGGCATAACGGGGTTTAGTAGGGTATACTAGGGTTTAAAAAGGTGTGATGGGGTTTACTGGGGTGCGCTAAGGTTTACAGTAACGTTACTAGGGTACCCTAAGGTTTACTAGGGCTAGCAAGGATAAAATAAGGGTTTATTAAGGTTTATAAGGGTATACTAGGGTTTGCTAGGGTATACTAGAGTTTATAAGAGTATATGAGGGTTTATAAGGGTATACTTGAGTTTATAGTGGTATACAGGGGTTTCTAAGGGTATACTGGGATTCGTAGTGGTACACAGGGGTTTATAAGGGTATATTAGGGTTTATAAGGGTATGCTGGGTTTTTCTAGGGTATACTAGGTTTCAGAAGGGTATAAAAGGGTTTACAAGGGTATACTAGGGTGTATAAGGGTATACTGGGGTTTACAACGGTAAACTGGGGTTTATTAGGGCATACTAGGGTTTATAAGGGTATACCAGGGTTTATAAGGGTATACTAGGGTTTATAGGGGTATACTAGGATTTGTAAGGGTATATAAGGGTTTATAAAGGTATACCAGGATTTATATGGGTATACCAGGGTTTATAGGGGTATACTAGGGTTTATAGGGGTATACCAGGGTTTGTAAGGATATGCTAGGGTTTATAGGGGTATACTAGGGTTTGTAAGAGTATACTAGAGTTTATAAGGGTATACTAGGGTTTATAAGGGTATACCAGGGTTTATAGGGGTATACTAGGGTTTATAGGGGTATACCAGGGTTTATAGGGGTATATTAGGGTTTATAGGGGTATACCAGGGTTTGTAAGGGTATGCTAGGGTTTATAGGGGTATACTAGGGTTTATAAGAGTATACTAGAGTTTATAAGGGTATACTAGGGTTTATAAGGGTATACAGGGTTTATAAGGGTATACTAGGGTTTATAAGGGTATACCAGGGTTTATAAGGGTATACTAGGGTTTATAGGGGTATACTAGGGTTTATAGGGGTATACCAGGGTTTATAGGGGTATACCAGGGTTTGTAAGGATATGCTAGGGTTTATAGGGGTTTACTAGCGTTTGTAAGAGTATACTAGAGTTTATAAGGGTATACTAGGGTTTATAAGGGTATACCAGGGTTTATAGGGGTATACTAGGGTTTATAGGGTATACCAGGGTTTATAGGGGTATGTTAGGGTTTATAGGGGTATACAAGGGTTTGTAAGGGTATGCTAGGGTTTATAGGGGTATACTAGGGTTTATAAGAGTATACTAGAGTTTATAAGGGTATACTAGGGTTTATAGGGGTATACTAGGGTTTATAGGGGTATACCAGGGTTTGTAAGGATATGCTAGGGTTTATAGGGGTTTACTAGGGTTTGTAAGAGTATACTAGAGTTTATAAGGGTATACTAGGGTTTATAAGGGTATACCAGGGTTTATAGGGGTATACTAGGGTTTATAGGGGTATACCAGGGTTTATAGGGGTATATTAGGGTTTATAGGGGTATACAAGGGTTTGTAAGGGTATGCTAGGGTTTATAGGGGTATACTAGGGTTTATAAGAGTATACTAGAGTTTATAAGGGTATACTAGGGTTTATAAGGGTATATCAGGGTTTATAGGGGTATACTAGGGTTTATAAGGGTATATAGGAGTATACTAGGGTTTATAAGGGTATGCTAGGGTTTATAGGGGTATACTAGGGTTTATAAGAGTATACTAGAGTTTATAAGGGTATACTAGGGTTGATAAGGGTATACCAGGGTTTATAGGGGTATACTAGGGTTTATAGGGGTATACCAGGGTTTATAGGGGTATACTAGGGTTTATAAGGGTATACTAGGGTTAATAAGGGTACACCAGGGTTTATAAGGGTATACCAGGGTTTATAGTGGTATACCAGGGTTTATAAGGGTATACTAGGGTTTATAGGGGTATACTAGGGTTTGTAAGGGTATACGAGGGTTTATAGGGGTATACTAGGGTTTATAAGGGTATATCAGGGTTTATAAGGGTATACCAGGGTTTATATGGCTATACCAGGGTTTACAAGGGTATACTAGAGTTTATAAGGGTATACTAGGGTTTATAAGAGTATACAGGGTTTATAAGTGTATACTAGGGTTTATAAGGGTATACCAGGGTTTGTAAGGGTATGCTAGGGTTTATAGGGGTATACTAGGGTTTGTAAGAGTATACTAGAGTTTATAAGGGTATACTAGGGTTTATAAGGGTATACCAGGGTTTATAGGGGTATACTAGGGTTTATAGGGGTATACCAGGGTTTATAAGGGTATATTAGGGTTTATAGGGGTATACAAGGGTTTGTAAGGGTATGCTAGGGTTTATAGGGGTATACTAGGGTTTATAGGGGTATACCAGGGTTTATAGGGGTATATTAGGGTTTATAGGGGTATACAAGGGTTTGTAAGGGTATGCTAGGGTTTATAGGGTATACTAGGGTTTATAAGAGTATACTAGAGTTTATAAGGGTATACTAGGGTTTATAAGGGTATATCAGGGTTTATCGGGGTATACTAGGGTTTATAAGGGTATATAGGAGTATACTAGGGTTTATAAGGGTATGCTAGGGTTTATAGGGGTATAGTAGGGTTGATAAGAGTATACTAGAGTTTATAAGGGTATACTAGGGTTTATAAGGGTATATCATGGTTTATAGGGGTATACTAGGGTTTATAGGGGTATACCAGGGTTTATAGGGGTATATTAGGGTTTATAGGGGTATACAAGGGTTTGTAAGGGTATGCTAGGGTTTATAGGGGTATACTAGGGTTTATAAGAGTATACTAGAGTTTATAAGGGTATACTAGGGTTTATAAGGGTATATCAGGGTTTATAGGGGTATACTAGGGTTTATAAGGGTATATAGGAGTATACTAGGGTTTATAAGGGTATGCTAGGGTTTATAGGGGTATACTAGGGTTGATAAGAGTATACTAGAGTTTATAAGGGTATACTAGGGTTTATAAGGGTATATCAGGGTTTATAGGGGTATACTAGGGTTTATAGGGGTATACCAGGGTTTATAGGGGTACATTAGGGTTTTTAGGGGTATACAAGGGTTTGTAAGGGTATGCTAGGGTTTATAGGGGTATACTAGGGTTTATAAGAGTATACTAGAGTTTATAAGGGTATACTAGGGTTTATAAGGGTATATCAGGGTTTATAGGGGTATACTAGGGTTTATAAGGGTATATAGGAGTATACTAGGGTTTATAAGGGTATGCTAGGGTTTATAGGGGTATACTAGGGTTGATAAGAGTATACTAGAGTTTATAAGGGTATACTAGGGTTTATAAGGGTATATCAGGGTTTATAGGGGTATACTAGGGTTTATAAGGGTATATCAGGGTTTATAGGGGTATACTAGGGTTTAGAAGGGTATATAGGAGTATACTAGGGTTTATAAGGGTATATAGGGGTATACTAGGGTTTTATAAGGGTATACTAGAGTTTATAAGTGTATACTACGGTATACTAAGGATGTCCGGGTGACTATATGTGTGTTAACATGAAGTACTTGCCCGCACAAGAAATCGAAGTGACAAAACGTTGAAACTTTGCATTCTGTCATGGTGAAGGACCAGTTCAGAGAGTCTGGAGTCACAAAAAAAATGTAAGAATTTTCTAATTTTCTTCATTTGTGTTTACTCAAGTAATTATCGTGGGCATTCAGGGCCCACGCAGCTCAGCAGGTTTGCAACTGGGGGGACTCGCTTCGAACGCGTTGGCTCTGAAATGGCTGGAAATGCATTTTAAACTAACTTGGTGTGGTGAAACATATACTTTCAGCAACAAAAAAGAGGTGTTTTAAAACAAGAATAATCAGTTTTCGGCAAAACGTTAAATAGAAACATAACTTGATTTTTTTAGTACTACTTGGCTGTTACTGTTGAAAAGTGGGGGTGCTAAAGCCCCTGCCCCTCCCCATGTGTGGTGCCTGGCATTGCATTTTGAAAACTTAAAGGGACACTGTCCCGATAATGTGCATGCGTGAACGTCATCTGGTGTCTGTAAAAAAAGCAATAGAACTGTCACTTATTGAGGTGCCAAGATGGCGTTGATCGATCGGTTGTTTACATCCTTTGCTTGCGTTATAACAACCTCGTGTATTTACCTCACTCATGTTTTTATGGTGAGAAACGCGATTAATTCTGAATGCTTTAATAGTCCATCGGAAATACAGTAACTACCTTTGTTAAGCTTTGCAAAGTCACCGAAATCATTCTTCAACGACAAATACAACTCAAGTTTTAGCTTTTTATGCAGCATAAAAACTGTGTCATTTCACAGCACTTGTGGTAAGCTGTGATCACATCAAGTGTTTGTGTCTATTACATTTCATCTGTAGAAACATTCAGTCACAGTTTCAAATATAACATGTTTCAAGCTTTAAAATCATGTAAAAATTATGTTGGAACATGGAATTAAACGCCGCTAAGAAAATTCCAAACGTTCATAATTTTCAAATGTGCCACTTAGCAAAAACCTTGTCACGTTCTTTATTAAGTAACGTGAAACAAATTATTGTGATCTTCATTTAGCACTTTCATGAACAGTTGTTTGGCAATTCAAATACTACACTTCTGTAGCTTTCCAAAGAGACCAAAATCACTATAAAAGCAGAAATATAAGGCCTTGCGCACGGTATTGGTTACCAATCCCCAATTACTGACAATGTTCGACTTTTAGCCGTTATTTTTTTTTGCTGTGGAGGAATTGCCTAGAAAACTAAAACATAAAAGTTTCTCTATTGTGTCAACTATTTATTTTGATGTTTGTTTTGCTTTTCCCTTGCTTGGTCTGCGTGTAACAACACAGCAAAGTTAGCGGACTCATCAAAATTTTTGTCGGGGGCGTTACATTTTCATCCGAAACCATGCACTTTCGGTTTCGTTTCCAGCGTTTGTAGCGTTTAGAATTTGCTATCGTTCGTTTGGTTCGCGGCATCTATCGTTTGAAACGATTACAAGAAAGCGTTTGAAACGTTTCAAAGCCGGAGAAGGTTTCAAGCGTCTGAAGCGTTTCAAGCGTTCAAATGGTTTTGTGCGGTGGTGAGACTGTTGTGTGTTTCAGGAAAGCGATGCTTTTTCTCCGATTGAATTGCCACTCTGCGGTAAAAAATTCTTTTTTTGCAGAGTGTTTTTTAATTTCGCGAAATCAGGCGGCTATAGTACGAGTCACACTCCTGAGGTCAACATGCGAGTTCCGAAACACGTCACGTGCTAGGCAACCGGGGTGATCATATTTCATCATTCGGCGGATTTGACGGCACTAAGATATTTTTTCGAGTATTTTTGCCGGCATTGTTTACCTATTTGCTACGATGAAAACACTAACTAACAGCGCTTGTTTAAAGCCAAACAAAAAAAGTAATTTTTGACTAAATTTCACGTTCTTGGAAAAGCCGGTTGAAAGCTGAACAGGAATTTGCATATTCCGTGATGTTTATCTGACCTTTGTGAGAAAATTCTGTATTCGGTTAAAAAACAAAGCAAAAAAATCAGCAAGGAAAATCTTGAATCTTGTCGTGGCATTTCGTTCTCACATGGGCGTCTTCATACAAGAAATAACCTCACCGGTCAAAAGAAAATAATTATTGCTCCTTTCATTTTCGATTCGAGTGTGTCATGATCAGATAACCTCCAGCCCTTCGAGCTGATCAATTAATTACAAATCTATTCAGTTTATGGTTATTCGAAAATAGAACTTTAGTCTATCCATTTACGTTAAACATTCTCCGAAATATTGATATCAGTGACTCTTGACGAATTCGCCGACAGGGACGTGCAAACTTTCCGAAAATTGCGACGTGAAAAGGTTTGAAACTCAGGCACTGTTTACACGGACGCGGTTTCATTTGTAACCGCATCGGTTTCGATGCGGTTACGCCTTTCGTTTACACGGCGCCGGTCGAGTTCGTTATCAGAACCGGGTCGTTTTGAAAACGATTTCAAAAGTGGAGCGTTTTCAAAACGATACGGTTTCATTGGTCGTGTAAACGGCGAAACCGCATCGATTTGAAAACGGTTACTTATTTTGGTGCGAAATTGACTGGCTCGCGAAGGGTAAACATGGTAAACTTCGCACGGAGTATAGCGCTTTTTTGCACAATCACAATTTAAGTTCGTTTTTTTCAGCTTTCATATATTTTACTCTCTATAAACCAAGAGGCATATCGTAATAACAGGCAGAGATATCTTGAAATGTTGACTTTTTCGTCGATACGCTCAAGAGTAACGAAGAGAAAGCAAAACGACGATTCTGGATTCGGCCTGGAAGAACTCGTGTTTGATGGGACAACTTTTTGGACGGGTAAATGCTTCCAAAAGAATGCCTGAGAACGAGATCGTCATGACGTAAACGGTTGGATAGGTTCCGTGTAAACACTTTGAAACCGTGTCGTTTTTGATGCGGTTTCGAGGTCATGAAACCATGTCGATTTGAAACCGCGTCCGTGTAAACGATGCCTCAGACGGACAATATAAAGACCCATCGTATGAACAGCTGGGGCCTCAATCAGAAATATATGACTTGCTTGAAAGCTTCCATTCATTCTATTCGAACGATTCAAACGAAGCAAGTCGAGTGCTATTTATAAACTATCAAAACGTTTCAAACGAAACGAACCAAACGAACCAAACTATCGATCAAACTATGCAAACGCTAGGCGAAACGCACGCTTTGCATTTTGACCCTTTTGTCGAAATTTAGCTTGAAAATTACCTATGTAACGCTGAAAAAATCACTTAAACTCTAAAACTATTTAGTTTCCGTTTATGAACTTTTTCGAGGGGATTGTTCAACTAATGTGCATCTCGATTTTCGTGGATTTGGGGTCAAATTTTTCGTAAAAGCAAAAATTGTCTCAAAAATCACAATCACGTTCACTTTTGTTTTTATCGCTAATTTTTGAGTATGGTTTTTTATTTTGTTCTTAACTCAAAATGGAAAGGAATTTCAATGCTTTCTTTTTGCCAGCTAAATGCACATAAAATTTCATTTCCATTCCTGTTTTCAAACTATTACAGTTGTCCTGAAATCGTAAATTCTAGCTCATTATTTAGCGTTACATGTTTTGTAACGGAGTTGGTAACCAATACCATGCGCAAGGCCATAACGTGAGTTTTGAATTTTTACGCTACCAGACTCTTTGCCATATTAGAGTTAGTCCGCTTGACTGTGAAGAGTGCAGATATAACCGCGTAAGCGTTTGTCGAATTTTCGTTTCATGTTTAAAAAGATTCATCCATATTTTCAAATAGAACATTTCTTAAGCTTCAAACTGCAGTAAGATAATGTTCGAACATCGCATTTAACGTCTGGAAAATACTTTAATTTGAAACATGGAATAATTTGCAAAAGTCTCCTGCTTGGCAGGAATCTTGTCAGGCTTTGGCCTTTCCTCAATGGTTGTTCGGAAAGAGAGGAGAGACCCAAATGATTTTATAACAACAAATATAACTCCACTTATGAATTTTTATGCATGCATAATTGTTTGTTTACATCTTGTCGGATGACTGGCAAAGATTTCACTTTAGGTACCTTGCTCTCCTTCACATTTCCAGCGACAGCAAATGCTGGGCGAAGGCTTTATCAGTGGAATACAGACACCATTCCTTTAGCCATTTTCATGTCTCATGGATTGCTTTATTTTTGTATATATTTTGCTATGCTGCTGGTTCCATTTCTGCTATCCGATTATCTTAGCTTTTGTGGAAGCTGGCAGGAGAAAGAAGCCTTCAACCAGCACCATAGCATTTTCCTCCTCTTGGTCCTCCGGCCAACTGCATTGAAAACAACTCCAAAAAAATCCTGATTGCACGAAAATTGCTACCCAATGAGAACTATGCATCACTAATCTATAATTCTGAGGAGATTTAGCCAGGGTAATATCGAACTCAACTGAGCACGATGCAAATGGATTTTGGAACAAATTTTTTTTCTTCTCGCATCTTTTGATTCACGACAGGATGAACAAAAATCAAAATTTTGAGCATGCGCAGAATCAGGATACTGTTCCTTTAAGCTTGAAATAATTACATTTGTAGCTTGCATGTGGTTGCATTGGAAAATTTGGGACAAGCAAAAGAATTAAACTTAGTGACAATGTTATTTTTCATCAAGCCATATTTTATCAAAGGATTTGGAGCAATTACAGAATACAGGACCACTTTGGTCCACCTCATTTACAGATGTATACATTGTATGTGTCGGAAGCTTTTGTACTTGACTATAAAACAGCTTGAAGCATTGAACTATCATCTGAGGTCAGCAGTAGGCCGACCAGGTACAGTATACGTTGTAAGCTTCAGTCTTATATAAGCTTATGCTTACAATCGAATAAGCCCCTACCCCTTCAGTGCATGTTTTCTTTTAGAGGGTGTACCCAGAATTTTGAGGTTAAAGGTGTGATAACCCCCATACCCAAGGGTAACACTGGGCTAAACTACAGAATACAGGGCCAATTTTGTTGGATTTTATTTTTTCCCAGCTCGATGGCTTGCCAGTCAACTTAAATGGCTCGGTGGCTCACCAGTCATGGCCACTCGGTGAGCCACCGAGTCACTGTCTAGTATATTTACTGCATTTTTGAAGCACAAAAGTGACTGTTGAGCTGGCGAGCCATCGAGCCAGCCTCTAGTATATCCACACTGTACCTCATTCTTAAAGCATTAAAGCAACTGCTGAGCCGGTGAGCCACTGAGCCACTCTCTAGTATATCTACATTTGTACCTCGTTCTTAAAGCACTAATTAAAAGCAAGTCTGGAGCCGGTGAGCCACTGAGCCACACTCTCAAATTATATCTACTTTGTTCTTAAAGCACTAAAGCGACTGGCGACCCGGTGAGCCAAGCACTTATCCTAAAAATTGGTGCTGTGCAGTACCGGCCGGAGGGATTGCAGCATGTCCACGCGTGTAAAATGCGTGTAATGCGTGTGTAATTTGAGTGGACACTGAGTGGGTATTGCGTGGGCACTGCGTGGACACTGCGTGTAATGTTCGTGTAAAAAATTGCGTGTAAAAATTGCTTTGCGTGTACTCATGGCATACGAGCGAGTTTTTGTTATTCATACACGCAAATTTGCCAAAAAGTCTCAGATATAGCGCGCAACACTGCGAAATGGCTGTACATGTTATTCGACAGAGTTATAAACACGCAGCGATCGATGTGCTATGGAACGTGAAATCAAAACAACTCGTAATAAAACAGCGAATTTCCATGTTACTTCTTAACACTCAATTAATTATAAATGAACCTTAAGGATTGAAAGAAAGCATCTTACTCTTGTCGAGGGATAACCTAAAATTCTGCGCTACTATTTCAGGAAAACTGCTGTGAGAGTCCGTTTCGGCACTCCGCAATGGTTTAAAAATTTTGCACCCTTCCGCGACAGTTTGAGCGAAATTTCGAGCAAAAGTTCGAGTGAAATTTTTGCGGCACTCCACCAGGGTTTTTAATAAATTTTAAAATAGCCGTATGAGCTAACTAAAGTGGTGGAAAACTGATGAAATTTTATAAAAAGAGGTAAATTCTGACAAAGTAGGCGGCGGTTTTCGCCGGTTGCCGGCTTCTCATGAAACCCCTGCTCCACTAAAGCTCGAGCGAAATTCTGCGGCATTCTGCAATAGTTTGAGCAAAAATTTTGCGGCACTCCACTATAGTTCGAGTGAAATTCTTTTCGCTTGCTGTAAATGATACATTTATCTTGTTTCGTTTTATCTCCCCCACATCATAAACATCTCATTCTTCCACAACAGTGTGTGCTTTTTTTGTCACCCGACCAGGGCAAATTTTTGTCACGTGCTAGGCAACGAATTCTATCAAAACTTGTTAAAAGTTAAAATGGAATCCGATCCATTGAATGGATCGGATTCCATTTTAACTTTTAACAAGTAAAAGTTCTCGTATGTTTTGTTTTGCATTTGGTAATGCTCTCTTTCACAATGATGGTGCTCTCGGTAACCGGGCTGGCTTGCCTGCTCATAATGAACACAACGGATGTTTTTTTTGTTTTTTTTTTTACAAGAGAAATATACGAACAGCCTGGGCAATCAAGCTCATTTCGTTTCGAATGTCTAGATGATCAGGCGCCGCATATGTCTCATCTGTGGCTTTTTTTTAATTCACGCGCTTATCCTTGTCACGCAACTCTGTAATAAAAATACCGAAGTTTGCGAATTAATCCCATTTTCGATACCACAAATTGAGCGCAATACTTCAAGCTATCCTTCATGCCTTTTGTAAAACAGTGGGTTCGTGTCAAAACTCTCATTTGAAGAACGACAATGACAGAACACCGGCAAGGCGGTCAGCAAATAATACGGTGTTTTGTTCTTGTTACAAGCGGTGAGTGAGTTCCAGGAGAGAGACTGTGTGTTATTTTACACGCAGTCACTGAGTGTAAAATTACACGCATAAAATGTATTTGCGTGGACATTGCATGGACACTGCGTGGGCATTGCGTGGGCAGTGCGTGTAAAGTGAGTGTAAGGTCCGTGTAAACTGCGTGTACTGCACGCACATTACACGCGTGTAATGCTGCAATCCCTCCGGCCGGTACTGTATTCTGTAGTTGCTCCTAAGACTGTACATTGTTTTTATTTCTTTCACAATGAAACAACTTCTTCCATCTGTTCTAACACTTGAGAAAATGCTTGGAGAACAGTGGAAAAATTTTCCTGGGTGATGTTGTTGGTAAAGCTACTGCATGTTCGCTTTCTCTTTTCAGTTTGTACTTTTTTACTGTCTGACTATTAACAAATGTTCTATTTTTCCTGTCTTTAGAAGCCATGTCAACTTTGGGTTGTTCTCACCCAAGCAGATGCACCAATATGCACACATTCACTGTGTTAGCAAAAATCTGTATGGTCAGGATCCAGCACGCACTCCTGTCCCATTTGGGGTGTTGGATTCTCACATGGTATATAGAAAGTTGCATAATTCCATTTTTGATCTTAGCGGCGCCTCTTAATAATGTGCAAACTCTTACACATGATCAATAAAATTGACAGTGATTGAAGAACATCTTTGTAGGTTGACAAACGGTCAACAGTCGGCCGACAGACTTCTGACAGACTGCTGACAGACTGCCGACAGTCAATTTTACCTCTAATAATAATAATAATGATAATAATAATCGACTTTGTTTAACAAGGGTAACACTTAACAGTCTATGACTAACAAACCTGTGGCCCTCGAAATTGTGGATCGAATGTTGCCTGGATCATTTTAATTATACTGTACACTGTAGTTAACAGACATTGCTGAAAACAACAGTTACTGCATTAAGCTTAATTGAAGGGCTGGGGGCATAAACTGCCTATGTAGAGTTTTAGGTGTTTTTTTTGCATACGTTATTTCTCGAAAACGAAAAAGAAATTGGTGAAAAAAGATACGGGACAATGTTTTTGAATCAAATGCAGTTCACATGCAAAAATTTGGACAAATCCAAGCGAAATAAAAAAAATGGCCGAAAATTCCACATAGGCAGTTTATGCCCCCAGCCCTTCAATTAGTTCAATAGTTTTTTTCTCAAGGCTTGGTGTTGGTGGGTATATCTAAGCCTGATTTTTTTTTTCAGATTGATTTTTCAACTGTTAAGTACACACTTGTTTTTGCACCACCTGTAGCTCGTAGATGTTACCATTGTTTCACATACAGTGCAGTTTAGAGATTAGATGCAATGCAAGTAAAACACATATATTTTGCAGGTAAAAATTAAATTCAGGTAAAACATTTTTAACCTAGGTTGAATCTCAATTCCCTTGGTCTCGTAACCCTAATTATTCATGATTAGGGCTAGGAGACAAAGGGAATTGAGATTTGATGAACTGTAGGTTAAACATTTTTACCTGAATTTAATGTTTTAAGCCTGTAACATATACACATTTTTATGCATTTAGAATATTATTGCGCATCCTATACGCATCATGGCCATAAAAAGATTGCTTTGTATGAATTGCTTTGGAAGCAAAAGAACTTTTTAATGACAACCAAAAAATAGAAAATTTTACATAAAATGTACATGTGCTCATATGTCATTGTAATCTTTTTTTGTCTCTCGAGGCAAATATCTATTGTAAGTGATTTTGTGAGCTTGAACAACTTTTCAGGGAACAAGTACTAAAGACCGCAGTTGTGAGACTTGTGGCAAAGCATTAGCAGATTGTGTTGGTCACTATGGATACTTAGATCTTGAATTACCAATCTTCCATGTCGGGTTCTTTCGATCAACCATTGTGATTCTACAAACTATATGCAAAGTAAGTACTCTGCAGTGATTCAGCTTTTATACACACCTTTATGATTTATGAGTTGTCAGTATGATTTATGCTCTTTGGGTATTGGTACATTTTAAAAGTTCATACAGTGTAGTCATTTTTGGTGTTTTTTGATGGCCTTGAAGAAATTTAGATTGAAATACAATCATATTCTTGCAAACTGGTGGATCAATGGTGGTGGCAGCTGCAGAAGCAAAATGAATGTACTCTTCATGACATGTATCCAATCCATTGCTTTCCTATTTCATTATGTAGAGCTCAAAAGCAGTTTTTTGGAGATAATTACATGTATGTTATATACCGCAATTGCAGATTTCATAGACCCTATGCAAAAATGACTGTCTTTAAATTATTCTTTTGTTCGTATTCAAAATAGCCTCACTACCCTCTTTCTTGAGTTCAAAACTGTAAAGAATTTGTTATCCCAAACAAGGTTAGTGAATCATGGAGGCTATTTTGAACTCTAACAAAAGAATAACTTAAAGGCAGCCATTTTTGCGTAGAGTCTATAGAGTGCTTAAGTGTGACGTCACAAATATTAGAATGTTTGAAATTATGGGATTTGTTGAGGTTTTCAGAAAGAGCAAGATGAAAAGTGCTAACTTGACAAAAATTAGCATTTAGAGGCAAATTGGCTCTGAGATATTAGCACTTTTATGCTCTGCTGACTCCATACAAATCCTTCTAAATTTGACTTGGTTCATAACGTCAGGAACTAAGTAAAATTTAGAAGGATTTGTATATATGGAGTCAGCAGAGCATGACGGTGCTAATATCTCGCTCTTAAACTGTAAGAAAATGCTTACACTGTATATGTGGCAAATAGTTCTTTTTTATCGTGTCCTTTCTAAATATCTGAACAAATCCCATAATTTCACAAATTTAGTTTTTGTTATGTCATCAATTTAGTACTCTATTGTCATACAATGGAGCCTTTAAACAGTTTAACCCATTGGCACCCGTGCCGGCCAAAACTGGCCGTAAAAAACTCCCATGCTTCAAAACATTGCAACTTTCTCAATCGCACGAATATTGCCTTAACTGTTAGTTGTGAGCACGAAATGGAATGCCCTTTAAATTTGGATATCCAATAAATGCAAGAAACGTAGCGATTTTTACCAAATATGGCCTTTTGAGTTTGGACAAGAACGAAACTGGCCGTTTTTAACGTCAAAGAGAAACAACAAAAATGCCCCTTTTTGTCTTCATGTTTTTTAGAGAAAATCATCGTTGAAAAACCAAAATTCAACCATCATAACGAAATTCAGTCCTTTTTCTAGCTTAGAAATGACTTTTTTTGTTCATATTCTTCTCCCGAGCGTAGATACAGCCTTTTGTTCCAGTGCATTCGGGCCTTCCCGACATTTTCAACATCTTGAGCGCATTGCATGCTGGGAACTAACGAGAATTTTTGACAGCGCCCGTTCCTTCCCCCAATTCTTTCACATATAAACTAAGTCTACAGCCACTCCGACCTACCGCCAAAATTTCCTGCTCCTGGTCATCTTCAGTACGCAGAAATTCCAAAATATGTGGCGGTAGGTCGAGAAATTCATCAATAGTCAAGTCGCAAAGGTACTAAGTGTTCGACCGGCCAAATTCCCAGTTCGTCGAGTAACAAGCCAAATTCAACAACAAAGTACATCACCTTGCTCGATTCTTTGAGAAGGTGGACTCTTAGCTACCGTCACGCTTAATGATGCTCATCAGGCAGCCGCTAAAGATGAAAAATGGCTGTAAATTTAGCAGAAATCGCAAGCAAACCGAACTTGGGCCATTGTTGTCGCTTCACGGATAAAAAATAGCTACGTCAAAATGACGTTTTCAGAAACCTTGAGCCTCCAGTGGCTTAGGACAGCACCACTTTTCCCTGGTAGTTCAAATAAAGAGTCACGAATTGCTATTCATCGTTTATAGGTGGAAAATCACTCCGAAAATGTAAAAACCTGCGGTAGTCAATGGGTTAAGTGAAGTTCGAGCTATGTTACCCCATCCCTGTCACTCACTATTACACCAATGCAGCAAAGGATGATGAAATACACTGTTCTGATCACTGTGGTTGCTTTGTCTCTTTACAGACATGCTCAAGAGTGCTTTTACCACCACAAGAAAAGAAGCAGTTTCTGGATCAGTTAAGCCGCCCCGGAGTCACTGCTTTGTCAAGAAAGGGTCTCAAGAAAAAGATTGTTGAAAAGTGTAAAAAGATTTCTCATTGTCCATACTGTGAAGCCTTGAATGGTAAGACTTGCTTAGCGGATGCCTTTTATAACATTTTGCAATCATCTGTTGATTTGTTGTTGATTGATCCAATCAATCAATCAATCAATCAATCAATCAATCAATCAATCAATCAATCAATCAATCCATCAATCAATCCATCAATCACTCACTCACTCACTCACTCACTCAATCAATCAATCAATCAATCAATCAATCAATCAATCAATCAATCAGTTGGTTGGCTCGCTCCCATACATTGTACTATTGGGACATACACTCAGGAAAATGTTATCTATTTCATTCTAGGACATGAGGTGGTTGTGTTACTGGTAACAAAAAGAAAGCCTGATAGAAAAAGGTCCATGAGATAGAATAGAACGCTTAATCTTAAACGTTTGTGTGATGATTAGGGTTAATTCCTTTGGGATGATCCAGATCGGGATCATGCAGTGATCCAAGATCACTCAGATCATGGTGCATCAAATTCCTTGGTTTCTTTGATTCACAATGATCTGAGTGATCTTGGATCATTGACCCTGATCTACATACATAATCCCAAAGGAATGTTGCTTTAGTTATTTCCTGCCTTTTGGCACTGAGCCCCAGGTGAACACCATGGATATATTGCGGTCAAATCACTTCAATCAGTCGAGCCAGCGGTCTTGCATGAACATGGCCATGAAAAGTTTTAACTTCTCTACTTGATAAATGAAAATACTTGTACATTGTACAGTCTAATGTGGAAAGACAAATATAACCTGTAACAAATGGTAGAAAGACCATCAAGATACATGCAGTTCAAACCATGCCATCTTGTTGGACTTGTGCCAAGTGCCAGTTAACTTTCTAGAAAGAAATTATTTAATATAACTTACATGTACATGTACTACACAATTCTTGATCTACAGGAAAGGAGTTCATGGGAATTGTTTTTCATTTCTGAGTTTAAAATCACAAATGGTTTGAACCCAGGAGTCATAATAAAAAAATAATAACTACATGTATTTAAGTGAAGTATGATCATCTGGGTGAGTATACATGTAGTTCTGAGAAGGGCTGTTTGTGGTGACATCGTGGTGACTGTCGTAAAGTAGTGATGGGTCTGTGAGCAACACGGTAGTTGTTCTTACTGAAAAGGTTATGTAAGTATTTACGGCACTATCTACTTTATGACAGCCTTTACAACAACTATTGATGAACATTGAGGACAAAGATGAACTACATTGTAAAGGACAGACAAGGAGCAGTTTACAAGATCAAATGCTGTGACTGCCACGCCACTCATATCAGTGAGACTGGCAGAGATTTGAATGTGAGACTGACTGAACACAAATGAGTGACAAGAAATAGTGACATCAACAATAACATTGCCAAGCACCATTTACAGGCAAACCACACAATCGAATGGGACTCTGCTAAAATAATGCATAATACCAACTGTACTTAAACTACCACCAATGGATCACATTGGAAAGTTGGTTTACTAACTTAGAACAGACACCACTGAACTGTTGCCAACAACTTCCCACACCTTACCAGGGGTTTCATTAGAAGCCAGCAACCAGCGAAAATCACCGCCTAGTTTGTCAGAATTTACCTCTTACTGCCGCCTACTATGTCCACATTTTCACTCAAATTATTAAAAAATTCATCAGGTTGCCGCCCACTTTAGTTAGCTCAGACAGCTATTTCAAAACTTATTGAAAACCCTGGCTTACAAACGACTTATTGACGATATTAACAACAGAAAAACAATAGACAAAGCAACTAATTCTACTAACAATATACCTACAGACATTTGACTAACAAAAGACGGATTGAAATACACCATTCATGATTTAGGTGTATAGTGTTCACAGCCAATAACAACATGGCTTAACTGACAAACAACCAATAATAAAACTGTCACAACTTTGTTGACCAATCAAATCAACGGGTACCGGTATTTATACCACCTACTGACATTACACAAATCACTTCTTAGACTCTGATGATGACTTCCACTCAGGTTGTCAAAGCATTAGTCAAACAGTCCTTCTCAGGACTACACTCACCTGGACGATCACGCTTCACTTAGTTCTGATTTCAGAACGTTTTTTGAGAGGAGAGGGGTAACAGAGAGAGTATGAAATCTATGAGTGTGAAACTTGTTAGGGTATTTATAAATTATAGGCTGGAATACCGCACAAATTAATGTGTCTTGGTAAGCTGAAAGCCACTCATTGGGCACTAAGGCTATGCAGTAGTGGACATTACCCCTTAAATTGACCAAACAAAGTTTGAGCCTGAGAATTAGCAGCTATGGACAGCTTTTTCGGCTTTGTTAGGCCTCATCAGCATGGCATAGCTAATATCCAGACTCAAGTACCCACATATGAATAAAACAAGCAATAAGAATGTGAAGCTTGTTGGATGTCGGTTGGAGTGACGAGAATATCTCACAACTTAATGTGTCTAGGTAAGCTGAAAGCCACTCATTTGGCACTAAGGCCATGTGGTAGTGGGCTTTGCCCCTTACAGTGTAAATCTACCAATGAAATAAAGTTTGAGCCTGAGTATTAGCATTACATGTAGCTATGCCATGCTGATGAGCCGCCTAACAAGGCCGAAAAGCTGCCCATGCCTGCTAATGCTCAGGCTCAAACATTATTTGGGTAATGCCTGATACCACATGGCCTTTATAGTGCCCAATGAGTGACTTTCTGCTCACCCAGACACATTAATTTGTGAGGTATTCTTGTCATGCCAAGCCACATCCTACAAGTTTCATTTTTTTTATTGTTTATAATAAGTTAGAACTTTGACATCAAAAACTGCTTCTTTTGAGGCCCACAGGATAACTGATGGTAACAATGTTGTATCATAATGGGAGTAAGTGGATCCACCATTTTGAATTTCCTAGTTTATCCTAATTGCTCAAAAATAATTTTATTTATAATCAAAATAATTATTAGTGGAGAAAATTTCCCAGTTAAGATTATGAAATATAAGAGATGTGACAATGATCAGACGTGTCATGCAAAAATAAACTTTTGCCAAGTAAAGTTTAGGAAAAGTCACACAGTTTGTTGTAATAAACCACTCCTGTCCCAACCCTCCCCAGTTGGTATCCCTCTTACCCACCCCTCCCCAGTTACATTCAATTTGGCTTAACAGCCAGATTGAGCTGCACTTTGAGTTTGTTAGTCTATGTTAAGATGCTACTGACAATACAACGAAAATACTGTCAGTGGTAATTAATAAAAGTAAATTGACTTATTTGAATGTTTACTTTCAATTTTAGGTTTTGTACGAAAGAGTGGCATGATGAAGATTGTGCATGAAAAGTACAAGTCAACCAGGAAATTTGTTGACCCTGTCATCTCAGAATTCCAAGCATCATTTGGTTCAGCTGTAGAATATAATAAAGAACTGGACAGTTTGTTAAACAAAGCTCAGGTATAAACAAGGGCAATGACTTATACTTACTGTACATGTAACAATATTCAGTCAGATTGAGTGCCACTGATAAAACTGGAAAATGGAGAAGAACTTGTAAACTGAGTTCATTATAACAGGTTTTTTTTACTATTATATTTATTATTATAACATATATTTACTATCTATTTATTATTATAACAGGTGTTTTTAGTATTAGCTTTACTATTTATTTAGCTTTATTCTAATAATAATAATAATAATAATAATAATAATAATAATGATAATAACGATTTATTAGTAGTACTTCCACAAGGTGGCTCTTTGCCTACTAATTACAATTAATCTCAAATCAAATCAAATTAAATCAAATGTTGGTTTTTGAGGAGAGGGGAAAACCGGAGTACCCGGAGAAAAACCTCTCGGAGCAGAGTAGAGAACCAATAAACTCAGCCCACATATGACACCTAGTCTGGGAATCGAACCTGGGACACATTGGTGGAAGGCGAGTGCTCTCACCACTGTACCAACCCTGCTCTCCCAAAGTAAAGGAGTATTTTCAATTCCATTTTATTATAATAACTACAATGTACATCATTTCTTCTCTTTGTCACAGGAAGTGCTTAATCCACTGCGAGTTATAACTTTGTTTGAACAAATACCAGACCAGGTTGGTTTGCTAGGAATAAGAAAATTCAGAGCTCTGAATACATGAGGGAGTTAGATCAAGTGGACTTTTTACGTACCTCAAAATCAAATTGATCCTTGGAACTGAAATTATCTCTGTTTGACATAATTATGTGGTCATCACTTTATTTGAAATTTTTGCAAAATCCAGACTTAATAAATTTCTGGAAATGAACAAAAAGTCAGTCAAGAGAATCAATTATTTTAGGATAATAAATTATTATAATTTGGAGGTTTGTGGCAGCTATAATTTCCTATATATTGGACCTTCAATCAGACACATCTTGGGTTGCTGGATCAAAGCTGATGGTGTATGCATTGCATGTATGTTTCTGCTATCATCAGCCTCTTTTTGGAGGGGGTAGGGGCTACAGGGTAGAGATAGTAACTGAGGCTCCTGGTCATCTTTGTGTTGGGTGGCCTGTGCTGGACTAGGAAAAAATCTTCCACTTCATGGTATAAGGCACTGTAAGTTACACCTGACAATTTTTCATGCAACTTGCATTGTGCACTACAAAATTATGGAATAAGCTGCACCAAAAGTTACGTAGTGGAACAACACCTATAGGGCTGAGTTGTTAGCTTCAATAGTAGTGAGCTTGTAGGTTTAACTGTTGCTGCGTTAACATTGTAACTTACAGCAATACTGTTTCTCTTTTTTTAGGACTGTCCTCTACTGATGATGAAGCCTGAACTAGGCAGACCAGAAAACCTTATAGTGACACGCCTGCTTGTTCCTCCAGTCTGCATTAGGCCATCAGTTATCAGTGACCTGCAGATGGGAACGTTAGTAAATTCTGTTCTGCTATGCTACAGAAATTACCAGTTTTTTAGCATGTATACAGTAATAGTGTAGTTGCTGTGGGCTGACTTGGCAAGTGCTCTGTTTATTGTCACCTCTTACACAACAACAGCAAAGAAGCCCCGTCCCAGAACTGTACTAAAACATAAAGAAAAATTACAAATAAAATAGACATTAAAAGAGAGGACCGATGATAGAAACATGAAATGGCTGGAGAGAATTACATGGAATATGCAACTAAAATACAAATGTACATGTACCTTATTGGTGACTTTATGTACTTAAGACAAACAGACAGTTTAAATGCAGCGAACAGTGAAACACAACTGAACAACCCAACTTTATACAACAAGAAGAAAAGCAAAATGACTAACTTAATATGCAAAGAGACTGGATAAAAACAAAACGATGTGACAAAAAAGATAAATATTTACATACGTAATTAGGTGTGAGTGGACATGGATGTGAGAAACGTTATGTAATAAAACAAAGGAAAATGAAAGGGTGCGCAATACAAGAAATACAAAACAATAGAAGTAATATGCAACTTGCAGTATAACAAAATAATGTAATACATCATATTGTCTTTTTGTAAGTTTAATCAGGTGGCAAAATTGAATGGTGGGTTCTTTCCAATTCATATTATTGCAAATATTCTGAATTCAATCAAATTTACCTGAATTTAAGTTTTGCTGACGATCAGGCATTATCCACATTAAAGACAGTGAAACTCATTTTGCTGTTGTGCATAAAATATATGTTGTGCACTATGTGTTTACTCTTGTCATCCCTATAATTTCTTGCATCAACCTTTATATTCTCCACATTGCTCCTTGCATAGTTCCTTCTTACTTGATTGGGAAAATTTGTCAACAGTTAACCTCATTTTCCAACAGAAATGAAGATGATCTCACCATGAAGTTGACAGAAATTATTTTCCTCAATGATGTCATTAGCAAGCACAGAGCCACTGGAGCTAAAATACAGATGATAATGGTCAGTTTTACCATGTTAAAGTGCACCCAGTAATGCCAAAATATTTTGTTTGCTAAAATAAATCTTTGTGACTCTTGGAAATGCATTGTGCCTTTTTTACCAAGTCTATTCAAGACTAGTTATCTTGATTTTTCATTGGCTTTAAAAGTTACAAAATCTTGCCATCTGTCCCACGACTAAGCTAGTGAGGGGCATGGGTCTATTCTCGATTTGACATCACAAACTGATTGACAGATTGCATTAAATTAAGTCTTTGTAAACATGCATGAAAAGCAGTTTGTGACGTCAAATCAAGAATAGACCCACATCCCTTCTGACTTGGTCATGTACCCAATGATCCTTCATTTTTTGTATGTTTTGAAGCCAATAAAAAAGTCAAAATGTTATTGGAATTGGTGCAAAGATTCATTTCAGCGAAAAAAAATATTGGGTGTTAGGTACACTTTTAAAGAAATTTTGGACTATGTAATGTTATGGTTCATTATTATCCTTGGCTAAAATTTTTTCTCCCTTTGTTTAAACTAATTATCATACATTACCATGCATTACCATACCCAAAAACAAAGGGAGAAAAAAATTAAGCCAAGGATAAATTGAACCATGCATTTTTTATTTAATTTACATACGTTTATTGGAGCTCCCCATTCTCCACTTCCACATCTCCCATAATACACTCTGTTTGCCCTCCAAAATTTTGCATAACCATTGTTTTCAATTTCTCGTTGCACTTAAAGTCGTCCCGAGATGGTTATTTAAAATTTTGGGAGGCAAACAGAATGCATTATGGGAGATGTGGAAGTGGCAAATAGGGGTTTTTCAGCCACAATGTTACAATAATTATGAATGAATTATATTATAATAGCATAAAAATCAACATGGATATAGAATATCTAGAATAAAATACATGTAAATAAAACTAAAATTTATATACAATTGGAAAAAAAATCTCAAAGCTCCTTTAAGTGCTTCATTAAATTCTTGTTAAAATTATCCAACAAGGTGACATCTCTGACGGATTTGAAAAGCTCGTTCTATGTCTTGGCTCCATGAAAGCTGAAGGATAGTCGTCAAGTTGAAGCCGTTACAGTTACCATAACAGTTTCATCTAGCCTGCTCTGATTTTCAGTTGAAGGATGTTAACTATGTTGTGGTCTTATTATCTACAGGAAGATTGGGATTTTCTGCAGCTTCAGTGTGCACTGTATATTAACAGTGAAATGTCAGGCATTCCTCTTGGCATGCAAGTGAGTGGAGGACAAAATAATGTGCATTCAGTCAACCAACTTAACAATGAAACAATTAATTAACCAACAGTGTCAGTTATTTAGTCAATCTTTTGAATATCAGGGTTCATTTCTTCAAAGCATGATTAAGTTAAAACCTGGGTTAGAGTGAACTTTGAGTCCAGTTCAGTTACTGCTCAATAAAAACACATATGCAGCCCGTTTTAGGGATGACCTTTTTCCTTTTTTTCGCTTAGTAAGTCTGACTAACGTACTTGAATGTTCCTCTTGGTTTTCCTTTCGGTTAACGCACTTGGTTGTTTATTTCGGTCTTGTTTCCCTTGGTATTCGGTTAACGCACTTGGTTGTTTATTTCGGTCTTGTCTCCCTTAGTTTCAGCTTTCCGTAATCCATCTTTAACTCTTTTACTTGGCGTACTAAATAGACTTTAACGACATTCCCATAATAGCCGTACTTGGCGTACTAAGGGAGTGTTCAAAATCAAAAATACGACACTGGCGTACTAAGGGACTGTTCAAAATCAAAAATACAACGACACTGTCGTACTAACCGTACTTGGCGTACTAAGGGAGTGTTTAGAATAAAAAATACAACGACACTGTCGTACTAGCCGTACTTGGCGTACTAAGGGAGTGTTCAAAATCAAAAATACAACGACACTGTCGTACTAACCGTACTTGGCGTACTAAGGGAATGTTGAAAACGAAAAATACAACGACACTGTCGTACTAGCCGTACTTGGCGTACTAAGGGAGTGTTGAAAACGAAAAATACAACGACACTGTCGTACTAGCCGTACTTGGCGTACTAAGGGAATGTTGAAAACGAAAAATACAACGACACTGTCGTACTAGCCGTACTTGGCGTACTAAGGGAATGTTGAAAACGAAAAATACAACGACACTGTCGTACTAGCCGTACTTGGCGTACTAAGGGAATGTTGAAAACGAAAAATACAACGATACTGTCGTACTAGCCGTACTAAGGGAATGTTGAAAACGAAAAATACAACGATACGGTCGTACTAGCCGTTGCCGTGCAGTGCCGTTTGCCGTATGGGACTTACGGTATTCCGCGAAACGAAACAATTGCGCTCGATTGGTAATCGACGAAACAAAAATCAAGCAATTAATACTGGCTTACAGATGACACGAGAAATTTGCCCTCCTTTCGAAAACTGTATTCGCTAGATACATTGTTTCGCAAAATACCAATACCGATCGACGAAACAAGGCTCGCAAACTATATAGGTGTTCTGCCTTCGAAAATAAACTTGTTCGATAAAGCAAATATACTGGATTACAGATAACGTGAAACGTTTACACTGCAAATATACTGGATTACAGATAACGTGAAACGTTTACACTCTTCGAAATATATTTTGTTAGGTAACCATTTGCCTTGCATACTATTTCCCGCGATGTTTAAGTATTATGAACACGATAAACAGCAAACCAAGCTCCTTTAATGACCTTCAATTGCATTATGTTGGTTTATCACGTCCTTTTTTGTGTCGACAATTGAGGCACTCAGGAAAATTAAGGACATTGACGCACTGATTGCGAAATACTCGGAACGAATGGATATTTACAACAACAGTACATATCCATTTAATTTCAACAATCGTATTTGCTAATTAAAAGTAATCATTCCCAGGAGCCCATTCATACTACTGGCATTCCTCGTATCATCTTGAGCCAAAAAAAAAAAACATCCACTGACGTTCGCAGCAGGGATCTGTTTCTCGAAAGTCCCGGTAACTTAACGGACGCGGAATCAAAATCTCAATTAAAGTAGAATGTGTTTTGACCTGTAATGAAGTCCATTTTGTTTCTTTAACTGATAACTTAACTGTGATGATGACCAGTAATAATAAAAACTAAAATCACCCACTAGGAAAAGACAAGACAGGACAAGAGTCGCAAAATATAAATTGCTCCCTGGACTAAGCGACCGGTAAAAATCGGCAAAATGTTTGAATGTTTTAATAAACATACATAAACTTACATACATATGTGCTGGTAGACAAGCTTTCTGGCACTTCCTACAACAGTGTCAAAGAGCAGTGAATTGTTCTTTTCGTCCTGTTACCCCGGGCCTGTTACTAACCAAACGCTACAACTGTGTCGGTGAAGTAAAGCGTCCAGTGAGAAAGGTTTTCTTTATGTATGTATAAGCCAGCACTTGCTCTGTTTAGCAAGATAACTTTTAACCGGCCGTCGATGCAATCTGGTACATGAAACTTTCCGGAACATCCCGTAACATGAAAAAATCATACTTATAAAAAAAAAAAGGTAAAAAGGTAAATTCAGCCCCAAAACGAAAGTAAATGTGTAAAGAAGAATAAACCGGTATCATTTCCGAATATAAGAAAACATTTTGTTGGAAGTAATATTAGAATGCGATCTCATCATCTAGCTCTTCAAGAAGCAACTTTGATGATAACATTTTTGTTTTTATATTGTTTATTTATACTTTTTGTGCATTTTATAAAACTTAACTTAAAATTTTTTTGTATTTATATAGCGCTCATATCCATGTATCGCTCTCCATGGCGCTTTACAGTTTACAATTTACAGTAATTTACAATAAAACGATCTAACAATATTAAATTCTATGGAAAGATATTATACAATAAATATTATTAATTCTGTAAACGATCTATAAAATAAAAAGATTATCATAATTTTTTCATTTTCCGGGATGTTCCGTGTTCCTGGTCTTATAGAAGGTGCTTTTAACCTGCGTTTGCGAACCTTGTTTCGTCGATGACCAATCGACCGCTATTGATATTTTGCGAAACAAGGCATCTAGCGACGACAGATTTCAAAGAAAGGGCAAATTCATCTGTAAGCCAGTATTTGCTTTACCGAACAAGAGAATTGTTAAAGGCAGAGCACTTATAAAAATATCTTACGATTACCAATCGACTGCTATTGGTATTTTGCGAAACGAGATCTAGAGAAGACAATTTTCGAAGAGAGGACAATTTTCTCGTGTCATCTGTAAGCCAGTATTGATTGCTTTATTTTTGTTTAATCGATTACCAATCGAGCGCTATTGTTTCGTGTCGTCTTATTTATCTTCTTGTTCCAAGTGCCTTTCATTGTTTTGTATATAACTATCCTGTTTACTTGCATGTGTTGGTTATGAAGGTCTACACTAAAAAAAAGGCAAAGTTAAAGTGACTAGTTCCATCAGCCCTGAGGTCATTTCTGGTAACAGGCGATGCCTTTAGATTGTAAGAATGAAAATGCAATGGCATCGCTCGTTTACGAAACGGCAAATTTGGACGGTGTGCCCTTTCTTCCTCTCTCTCTCTCTGTTTTACGGATATTTTAAGGTACAGTTACACGAATCCGAGAAAAGGCGAAACAGACGTTGAAGTCACAGAGGATAAGCGAACTGGGGACCTCTGGCTCAAACGACCGTGCACTCACCAACTGAGCTGCGCGCGCTCCTTGTTACTAAAGCCTTCAACGTTTTTATTCCCATTAGGCAGGGTTTTGGTTGTGTTGTATATAATTTCTTGGAAGCCAAGCGGCAACTGAAATAACCTGGAATTCCGAACTGGGATGATGTTCTAATGGGGCCACTCTTTTTAATCTGAACCTATGATTGAAGTGTCCCCATATGGCACTATTTTTCCCTGAATATCCCCATTGTAAACATGAATTTCTGAAAATTAGCCGCATTCTCTTTCTCTCATTTTCATGTCACTTTCTCTGTTTGTCTGGTGTCACCCGTCAGTTACTACAATATTATGTCGGTTGTCCCCGTTTGTTCCTCTGGAAATGGATCCTTAGCATTACTTTTTATGGGCCCACCTCCTGCAGGCATGTTTGCCTCGCCTTTTTTGGTGACTTAGTTTGACTTAGTCGTCTTTGCTCCTCGTGGACCTCAACAAGAAGCCTTCCATAAGTCCCCGTTGCGTTCTGTCTTGTTCTAATGATCAGTACATGTTCTCACAATGTTTAATCTTCAGATGATAACTACATCCCACCATGACTGCTTACGTCTACCCATTTCACCACGAATCGTCCCACTCTTTGAGGCATTTCGGCGATCTTCCATTTCCTCTTGAATGTGTTTGGAGAAAACCAATGACGAGTCTTTGCGTTTGCGTGTTACTCCGCTCATTCTAGTTTTGCCAGCTCCAGGAACGTATCGTGTTGCTTATCTTGCCACGCTGTTAGATTTTCCGTAACACTTGAGAGTCCACCTAATCATAAGCCTTCCCGCGATGTTCTGTGTTCTGTTTCGGTGCCTATTCACAGTGCTGTAGCAAGGTTAGATTTATTGGGGGCCAATAGCATTCACTTCTAGGAGGGTCCAGGGGCATGCTCTCTCAGTAGATTTGAAATGTGAGGTCTCTGAAATAGCATTTTCAGCCTTCAAAGAGCAGCAATTTCCAGTAATTGCCGCTTGATTCTTCCTAGCTTACGTCTGGCGTTAGGGAAGGTTCATTGTTTGACAGGGATTTATCCTGTGTGCTCCTTCCAATGGTTAAATTTGTCGTCTCTATAGCCGGTAAGAGGCCTTATGGCCTCCTTGACATCTGCTCTGAACTGGTTGACACGAGCCGCCTTGCTTATTTGGCAGGCATAAGCTTTGTATCTCCTCGTAGCAACCAAAACTGCACATAGGTTTTCTAGACAGTTGGCTTGTGACATGTCACCTCTCTGTACTAACTATGATGCACTTCACCCAAATTTCCTTTGTTATCTTTTTACGCAGTGACAAAGGTAATGAAAAGGTAAATATGGTTATAGTGATAATGGTAACGATAATCAAAAGATGTATATGGTATCATTTAAAAGAGCTCAATGGTTTGAAATACATATAACAGAAAGTTATATGAAGAATTTATTACACAACAATACACTCGTCCTTACTTTGTAATTCTACAACCAAGACCTTAAATTACCGTAAAAGCTCTATTTAGCCCCTCTCTCTTTTAAGCCCCCCTCTCTAAAAAGCCTCCCTTCCCTTTTGGGACACGAAATTTTGTAATTATTCCCACCTATTCCCTCTTACGAAATATACTTCATGCAGCCCAGTTGGTTTGTTTTTAAACAAATATACAATAAAACACACAATACTGTTTCCTGCTCGGTATTAAAAATTAAAGTTTTACTGCAGTTGAGATTTTTACAGAAACTATTTAACACGAAAACGGCGTGTTCAAAGATTTGAAATAAGCCCCCCCCCCCCTCTCTATTAAGCCCCCTTCTCCAATAAGCCCCCGTTAATAAGGCATGAAATGAAGTAAGCCCCCCCCCCCCCGGAGGCTTGATAGAGCTTTTAAATAGTTTTAATAATCATTAATTTACTTGTAAAATTCGTTTTGCAATCAGTTAAACAATAAAAATATAAATGTTACTTCACACGGTCGGTTTGAGAGAAATATAACATCGCGGTTGTCAAAATGACAGAAAGCATCATTTCAATGGAGGAATAGCAAAGTTTGTAGTAGCTGGTGCACTGTGTAGTTCGACTGTTAAGTCTCACAGATGCTTTGCTAATTGGGGAGACTAAATCAAATCAACTCTTAATATATCAAACAAAAATTGAAATCACGCCCGCCTCCACTAACCTCAGACGATGCTGACCTACCTTTTTCTTACTAATGTTTGTGCCTATGTAACACGGTGAAGATTTTGGAGCCTTTTATCGCTGCTGAAGCAAAATTTAAGGTTTACAATTAAAGGGCCTACCCACTAGGCCAAGAATTAATAATAATAATAATAATAATGATGATGATGATAATAATAATAATAATAATAATAATAATAACACCAACCAGACGGGGTTGTGGAAAACGAAAGTTATAAGATCTTGTGGGACATGACTATTCAGTGTGACCATATCATCGCAGCCAGAAAACTAGACATTGTTGTCGTAGAAAAGGAAAATAACAAGGCAATTATTGTGGATATTGCGTCACCATGTGACCACAGGGTGCATGAGAAGGAAGGAGAATAAGTTGAGAAATATCAGGATCTAAAGAAAAAAATTAAGAATTTATGGCGGGTGAGACATGTAGAAGTGGTACCGATAGTTGTTTGCGCACTTGGAGGAATTGGGGAGACTAAATCAAAGCAACTCTTAATATATCAAACAAAAATTTAAATGACGCCCGTCTCAGCTAACCTCAGACGGTGCTGACCTACCTTTTTCTTACTAATGTTTGTGCCTATGTAACACGGTGAAGATTTTGGAGCCTTTTATCGCTATTTTTGATGTGAAAAAGAAACGAAGGTCGTTAATTTCGCATGTTCGTGATTTCTTTAATCTCGCAAAAATTCCCATGGACAACCTATTGCATTTTCAACACCTTTCGCGCATCGGCTCTAGTAGCTTGGTAGTAGAACAAAACAAACACTTTAAAACTAGGAGAAACACGAGTGCCATCACAGCAGCACGAGTACTCTAACAGCAGTTTACAGTGTCCTCAAACGAGGTTCCAGTGTACAGTAATTATATTTGAATGACCTTGAACAGATCTTCGGCTTGGAATTTTTTTGTTTGGCCAACACCCACAACTACCTTCGAAAATTTGGTTCAAAAACAGGGTCGATAATGTACAGTGACTACGGTAAAAGGATCCAAAAAGCTGACGTTTTAAGGGTTAGAGCAAATCAAGAGATTGTGGGTTTGTATGGTTTATATGCAGAGGAAGGACCTACGCTATTGGGTGGAACGTGCCAACAGGAAAAACAGGAATAAATTAATTGAAAGCGTTTGTTGATTCCGTGGGATTAAGGGTGCCTATTTGGAAGATGATTACGGAAATTAAAATATCGAGCGACTGCTCTGAATGCGTACAGGTTATGTAATACCAACGTTGGCAGAGACGCACATGAAGTGATCAGCGATCTTAACAGATCGCTTTGGTGCCGATATTTGTCTGCGTTTTGAATTAATTGAGTGGTTATTGCAAAAAGATTCTACCGGTTTCGGGATAATTTGGGAGCAATTTAAAGTTATTTAAAATGATGGTTTTACTGCTCTACAGCTGTATGGTGAGGGTGGGTGGAACTCTGTTATTGTTTTCCTTTCATCTGTAATACTGGCTTATGGTGAATTTGTTGGTCACGCATTTACTTATAGTTGTGCCATGTTGATGATGCCTCACAAGGCCAAAACGACTTCCCCTTGTTGCTAATGCTCGGGTTCAAACTTTTTCTGGTAGATGTAAGGGGCTAATACGGCAGTGTCGTATTTTTCGTTTTCAACATTCCCTTAGTACGCCAAGTACGGCTAGTACGGCAGTGTCGTTGTATTTTTGGTTTTTTAATATCCCTTAGTACGCCAAGTACGGCTAGTACGGCAGCGTCGTGGTATTTTTCGTTTTAATATCCCTTAGTACGCCAAGTACGGCTAGTACGGCAGCGTCGTGGTATTTTTCGTTTTTAATATCCCTTAGTACGCCAAGTACGGCTAGTACGGCAGTGTCGTTGTATTTTTCGTTGTTTAATATCCCTTAGTACGCCAAGTACGGCTAGTACGGCAGCGTCGTGGTATTTTTCGTTTTTAATATCCCTTAGTACGCCAAGTACGGCTAGTACGGCAGCGTCGTGGTATTTTTCGTTTTTAATACCCTTAGTACGCCAAGTACGGCTAGTACGGCAGTGTCGTTGTATTTTTCGTTTTCAACATTCCCTTAGTACGCCAAGTACGGCTAGTACGGCAGTGTCGTGGTATTTTTCGTTTTCAACATTCCCTTAGTACGCCAAGTACGGCTAGTACGGCAGCGTCGTGGTATTTTTCGTTTTTAATATCCCTTAGTACGCCAAGTACGGCTAGTACGGCAGCGTCGTTGTATTTTTCGTTTTCAACATTCCCTTAGTACGCCAAGTACGGCTAGTACGGCAGTGTCGTTGTATTTTTCGTTTTCAACATTCCCTTAGTACGCCAAGTACGGCTAGTACGGCAGTGTCGTTGTATTTTTCGTTTTCAACATTCCCTTAGTACGCCAAGTACGGCTAGTACGGCAGTGTCGTTGTATTTTTCGTTTTCAACATTCCCTTAGTACGGCTAGTACGGCTAGTACGGCAGTGTCGTTGTATTTTTCGTTTTCAACATTCCCTTAGTACGGCTAGTACGGCTAGTACGGCAGTGTCGTTGTATTTTTCGTTTTCAACATTCCCTTAGTACGGCTAGTACGGCAGCGTCGTGGTATTTTTCGTTTTTAATATCCCTTAGTACGCCAAGTACGGCTAGTACGGCAGCGTCGTGGTATTTTTCGTTTTTAATATCCCTTAGTACGCCAAGTACGGCTAGTACGGCAGTGTCGTTGTATTTTTCGTTTTCAACATTCCCTTAGTACGCCAAGTACGGCTAGTACGGCAGTGTCGTTGTATTTTTCGTTTTCAACATTCCCTTAGTACGCCAAGTACGGCTAGTACGGCAGCGTCGTGGTATTTTTCGTTTTAATATCCCTTAGTACGCCAAGTACGGCTAGTACCTCAGCGTCGTGGTATTTTTCGTTTTTAATATCCCTTAGTAGGCCAAGTACGGCTAGTACGGCAGTGTCGTTGTATTTTTCGTTTTCAACATTCCCTTAGTACGCCAAGTACGGCTAGTACGGCAGCGTCGTGGTATTTTTCGTTTTTAATATCCCTTAGTACGCCAAGTACGGCTAGTACGGCAGCGTTGTGGTATTTTTCGTTTTCAACATTTCCTTAGTACGCCAAGTACGGCTAGTACGGCAGCGTCGTGGTATTTTTCGTTTTTAATATCCCTTAGTACGCCAAGTACGGCTAGTACGGCAGCGTCGTGGTATTTTTCGTTTTTAATATCCCTTAGTACGCCAAGTACGGCTAGTACGGCAGTGTCGTGGTATTTTTCGTTTTCAACATTCCCTTAGTACGCCAAGTACGGCTAGTACGGCAGCGTCGTTGTATTTTTCGTTTTCAACATTCCCTTAGTACGCCAAGTACGGCTAGTATGGCAGTGTCGTGGTATTTTTCGTTTTCAACATTCCCTTAGTACGCCAAGTACGGCTAGTACGGCAGTGTCGTTGTATTTTTCGTTTTTTAATATCCCTTAGTACGCCAAGTACGGCTAGTAAGGCAGTGTCGTTGTATTTTTCGTTTTTTAATATCCCTTAGTACGCCAAGTACGGCTAGTACGGCAGCGTCGTTGTATTTTTCGTATTTAATATCCCTTAGTACGCCAAGTACGGCTAGTACGGCAGTGCCGTTGAATTTATGGTTTTCAACATTCCCTTAGTACGCCAAGTACGGTTAGTACGGCTGTGCCCTTGAATTTTTCGATTTCTAACTTTCCCTTTCCAAATTAGAGCAGCTACCAACCCAGAAAAACCACGAAGTTCATTAACCACTACACGAGAGTCAGTAACAACCCTACAGTCGAACACAAAAGTGCGTGACTACTTTTGACCAATTCTTAGTACGTTAATCAGCCGTACTAAGGAAAAAAAAGGAAAGCTTGTTCCCTAAACTGGGCTTGGTATATAAAAACATTTCCAAAAGATTTTCACTTATATGTTTTGACTAGAATTTAACTTTACTTTAAGCGTAAAATTTGATTTACAAGACCCTCTTAATGAGTGAGATGAAAACTTCGTTTAACTCCTAATCCTGGGTTAGCGTTAATTGGCTTTCGAACAACTGGGCCCTGAACATCAGTCTTACTGACCCAGTCAGTAAGTAAGACTGTTCACTTAGTAACTACACCAGTCAGTCAGCCAGTCTTGGCCGGGCTCTCTGGTAATTTCTAACACTGTCATTTGCCTTGTTAGAGAGGTTTTCAATTGAGTGTCGAAAGTAATTATGGTTTTGCTTTGGTTTTGCATTCCTTCGCTCTGTGATTGGCCAGCAAAACTCACGCCACTTTCTCAACCAATGAGAAGCAAAACCAAAAGCAATTGTGATTTGCACGCGCGTATTTGCCCGCGCTTTACGCCGGCTACATGTAATTGCTTCATATTCTGATTGGCTCATTGCACTGCTTACTTCTGTTGTGATTGGTCGGAATAATTGCTTTGGTTTTGGTTTTACGACACTCAATTGAAAACCGCTCTATACATGTAATTATTGTTGTCCTTGATATGGTAAGAATATCTTTGTAAATATCAGGAAAAGTGCTACGGTCACAGTATAGTAATTTCTAGATTCACCTTCATTATGATAAATATTATTGTTTGTTCCACTTGACCAGCCCAAGAAAGGAACCAGAGGATTTGTACAGCGACTGAAGGGAAAGCAGGGTCGGTTTAGAGGTAACCTGTCAGGGAAAAGAGTCGACTACTCTGGACGCACAGTTATCTCTCCTGATCCTAATCTTCATATTGATCAGGTCAGTGAAAAACTTTCTGAAGGCTTGGCACCTTTGACGTTTTTGGGTTTATTATTTTTCTATCATGATTTTCGCTTGTCTGTCTGTCTGTCTGTGAAAAAGTTATACAAAGTCATGTACATTGTCGAAACAGGAAGACAACTAGCATGACTGATTCCGAGAACATCTACCTGATGTTGAGAAAGATGACAAAGATTCATCCAAACCAGTCGCTTGGCATTTTAATCTCCCTAGCCATTCCAAACAGCACATGTCGATATCCGGCCTTTCCCTACATCAAGGTACCACGGAAAGCCGTGAAAATCTTGAGCAAAATTTCATCTCTGAAATTGGTACTCTTAATCCCCAGGGTATGAAAGAGCACTTTTCATTCAATTAATTTATTCTTGTTTTTCATGTTACCATGTTACCACCAATAGCGTAGCTCCATTTTCTGTATATAAACCATACACAACCCACAATTCCTCGATTCGCTCAGACGAAGGGCTAACGCTCGAAACGTCAGCTAATCGAATCCCTGTACGGTGGTCAATTTACACTCCATTGATAAACCACATTTTCGTCTCTGTCTGTCTATTTGTTCGCCTGTCTGTTAGTCCATCTGTCTGTTGGTCCATAAGTCTGTGCATCAGCCCATTCATTGGTCCATTCATCCGTCTGTCTCTCTGTCCATCCGTCCGTCCACCCATCCATCTGTCTGTCCGTCCATCTATCCGTCCGTCTGTTCTTTCATTCATTAATTTTGTTCAATTTTGCCTGTCTACAACCTTTCTAAAGTTTCATACCCAACAAGCCCTTCCAACTCCCGATATTATATTTTTGTTAATGTTCTTGAATTGTTTTTAGGTTGCAGTCCCAGAACATGTGGCTAAGATTCTCACCTATCCAGAAAAGGTTGGTGGATTAATTACTGTTACTTTTTTTCATATAGTAAATGGTGTAGTGCGTCTGTTTAGTTCGACTAGTATAAAGATGGGCACAAGTACGCATTATGCGTCCAGACGAACTATCGTATTTAGTGCGTCTTTCAAGATGTGCTAAAGCGGATAGTTCGTCTAGATGCTTGTGCTTGTCTTTATACTGGTCGAACTAAACAGATGCAGAACAAATGTCTGTCCAAGTTCTTCTCAGACGGATTGCGTGTCTCATTTTGCTCGTCCCGTCTTTACACTAGTCGGAAAAAATGACAGACGCATAATTCATCTGGACGGATAATGTGTCTATTATAAAAAGGGCCAATGTTTAATATTGTTGATGAAAAAATATTTGTACACGAAATATTCAGCACATAGAGTACACTAAGTCTACTGACAAAAACATACATTACATAATACTGCACAAAGCCTCCTTACGTAAACTACGGGAAGCCTCCTTGCAATATTACACGTGTATAAATGACTGTTACTTTTGATTAATTAGTACTAAAGGGCTGAGTAAAATCAGTATTAATAAATTATTTCTTGCTTTACACAACATTTGCCCAGATATGTCATTTCATGTGACGTCATGTCACGTCATGTCAGTGCCCAGGCCATCTTGTGCCTGAAGCACAATCCTTCAGCATGCTTGCTCTAGTTAAGTATGTCTCTCTGTTTTGAAATGATCAAACATTATCTTTTGGAGTTACAGATTAAAGCAAGCTGGGTTGGAGAGGAGGGGGAGTGAATATGCAAAATGCTCAGTTTTAAACTAGTTCTTCCCAATTTATCTTTCCCCCATTCGCGTTATACATTCCTTGGTGCTCAACAACAAAAAGGGATAATGTCTATGTAGCTCTGCTTTCCTACTGTATTTCAACGCAGAGTGTTTGAGATGGCAGAAAGCTACTTTACTGTATGCTTCAAAGATTTTGTAGCCTCACTGTAAAAGCAGCTGCCAGGTTATTTAAGTGGTTAAGAGCACCCTGCTGCTGAGCAGGAGGTTGCAGATTCAAATCCCAGACCAGAGCGCAAACCAGAGTCTAAACACACTGATTGAAAAGAGTAGGGAACGTAGTTCCTGGTGCAGTGGTCTGCCCTCACACATCTCGGGGCTGGGTGGAGCTGGCTGGGCGATGGGTGACCATCTGTTCCTAACAGTCTCTGTGGTTCATGGGAACCTCTTGGGAGGCCCTATGTGCCACTTGGCACCGAGGAATAATGATGATGATGTTATTGTTGCCTGCTGCTGTTGAGATTCTTGGGTTGGTTGAAATCTTGACAATGGACTTACCCCAGAAAAGCTCTAGTTGGTTACCAAACGACCAGTTAAATTATAGGCTGTTGGCACTATTATGGACCAGTTACACACACTGTATAAGCTTGCTCTGTACTTGTAACACTGGTGTCAAGAGAAATGATGTCAACACAACCCTCTAAGGTTTCCTCGAGGCTGATGCACCTTGAAGTAAGTAACGATAATTTGAAAATCGATACAGGTTACGGGGGCTAACATGAATTTGATGAAGCAGCTGATTCTGAATGGAGCTGACAAGCACCCGGGAGCAAACTTCATTCAGCAAAGACAAACCAACATTAGAAAGTAAGTTCTCTTCCCTATGTGCTTATATTTTAGTGTGTAGAATCTGACGGTTTTATGTCATTTCGCATTTGCTTACGTTCTTAAGTCGATTTGCCAAAACACTAAGTCGATTCGCCAACACACTGTAGTCGATTCGCCAACAAACTGAAGTCTATTCGCCAACAAACTGAAGTCGATTTGCCGACACACTGAAGTCAATTCGCCAACAAGATTTAAACGATACATGGCGGATACAAGCAAGATCGTACTTTCAAACAACTAAGTTTAGTCCATAAAGAGAGAGAGGGAACAAGACAACACAGACTGCTGTCGTGTTTGATTTCTGATCGACTGGATAATCTAATTAAAATGATGGGCCGTCTCGAGAAAACGTAAACATACGCTGTTGGTCTATGTTGGCGAATTGACTTAAGTGGGTGGGCGAATCGTCTTTGCGTGTGTTACTCCGTCTTACTGAGCTGAGAATGTGTTTGCGATAAAATTGCCCGAATTAAAATGTCTGAAAAGGGCTGAATTATCATAATTTTTCTACCTATTGATGATTAGTAAACAGTACGTACTGGAATCAACTTAACTGTAGGCGAATCGACTTTCAGGCGAATCCACCGGTTTCCAATCTGAGATCGTTCTTGAGATACAGATCCGTTCGGTAGAGGTGTGCCAGCCGGCCAAGATAATTTACTGAGCTGAGAATGTGTTTGCGATAAAATTGCCCGAATTAAAATGTGTGAAAAGGGCTGAATTATCATAATTTTTCTACCTATTGATGATTAGTAAACAGTACGTACTGGAGAACACTCCTTGTCCAATGGCGTTAAGAGGGTCGGTTATTTGAATGAAGTTTTGAGGTTGTTTAACGAAACTACGGTTTAAGTCAAATTCAATCTGATCAACACATAAATTTGGCAACAACTAGAAAAACAGTCATCAGCTGAAAATTAAAAACCCACTTTTTAAGGGATGCAGAGGTCCACTAATTGCCCTAGACTGCGGTCATGGTATGACTTCATATATCTTCGGGTCCATAAATCTCTTCTTCAGACAAAAAATTTAGAACCCCTTGTAGAACGCATCACACAGTACCATCATCATCATCATCATCATCATCACATTATTTACCCTCGGATTTTAGAGTAGCTTGTGCAGCTAATATCTCCGAGCATTTAATCATCAGAGAGAGATAGACCATCACACCGGGAACTACGTCCCCTACTCTTTTCGAGCAGTGTGTGGGTTCTTTTACGTCCCACAGAAACAATTATGAAGAATTGTGAGACAGGGCCTACGGTTTATCGTCCTTATCCGAGAAGACTAGAAAGTCTAACCATTTGCAGATGTTATTACAAAGGCAGCACTATCTCCTCAATTATTTAAAGACCCTGAGTGTTGGTCCGGCCGGAGTTTGAACCACCGACCTCCCGCACGCTAGTCCGGTGCTCTACCACTGAGCTAACCGGTCGGCTCATTGGATTTCATCTACGGTTACCAGATGAGTCTATATACCATTGAATACCAAGTACATGGATTTCCGAAAAACAAGCTCAGCTGTAGGTGTAGATGTGATTGTTTGATTTTTTCTTATTGCCCTCCCAGGTTTCTTAAATATGGCAACAGAAAACAGATTAGCAGAGAGCTGAAGGTAATTAAATGTTTTTATGAACCTTGCCCAGTCCACTAGAAATAAATGTTGTGGTTCAATTTTATCCTTGGTTAAATTTTTTCTCCCTTTGTTTTAAGCTCATTATCATACATTACCACACATTACCGTACCCAAACATATGCACTGACGAACAAACATATGCACTGACAAACTAGATTCAATTGGAAGACGCAACTGAGTTAAACTAATTTCAATCACTATGTCGTATTTGCTGTACAACAGGCGTGTAGAAGCTACTCTCCGGAATAAAGAAATCCTCACTTTTATATTACTTAATTGTTAATTCTGATTGGATGTTGCTGAGCACCAATCAAAAGAGGACATTCGATGTTTACGTCAATCATAAGTTTCGTAATGCCCATTTAAAACAATAACTGTCACATGGGTAGACTAAATGTCCTGAGTCTCTGACTACTCTGTTACTTGCGACGTATGTAGCCGATCTTATGGTATTCAAAAGGGTGGCGAATGGTCTTTAAAAAATACAGGCATACATGCAAAATTTAGGAAACTTTGTCGGGCTCTTTAATTTATTTCAAGGTCAACAAAGTCCTGGACTGGCAGAAAAATTGCATTTTCGTTTCGTTTCGCCGTCTTGCTGTTTCATCTTCATCATGCATGGATGAGAAAAATGCCTGAAATCTCATGTCAAATTATTTCCATACAAATTTTAATTGAAACTGTAAAGTGCTCTTTGTGAACCAGTGCTGTGTTAATGGCTACTGAATGGGGAATATCGGCCACCGCAAAAAGACTCACAAAAGCTGACATTTCGAGCATTACCCTGCTTCAGAATGAATCAAAGAATTCATTGTGAGCCATGTGTGGTCTATATAGTCTATATCTGCTGGATCACGATATGCGCCCTTTGAACAAGTTGGGCCCAGATCGTTTGAGAGCTTGGCTATTTAACCTGCTTGAAAGATGACAAACTGACCCATTATTTTCATTATTTCCAGCATTTTCTCCACTCACCACTTCCACATCTCCCATAATACACTTTCTTTGCCCCCCAAAAGTTTGCGTAAGCAGTTTTCGATTTTTCTCGGGACGATTGTAAGTCCCAAGAGAAATTGAAAACAATAGTTATGCAAAATTTTTGGGGGCAAACAAAGTGTATTATGGGAGACGTGGAAGTGGTGAATTTATAACTTTTTATATTCCAAGAGTAAGAATGATATGTATTTTGACTAATATTTAAAGGCTAAAAAGATTAAAAAAATAAAGTAAAAAAACGAAAGTTTTCGGCAATAAACCATCTTTAGGGTAAATTTGACAGTCCGCTAATTGCATATTTATAACTATCAGCCAGGTAATTCCAGATGGGAACAGTTTCGCCATGTAGCAAGAATTTGTCTGTTTTAATAAAGGTTTCCATTGTTGGATCATTAGGCCTTCAAAGATTCTACACTTGTGAAAAGATTGTGCCATGCAGAGTATACGCCAAGTAAAGGAATTTTTGATTCCTTGCATCTTCAATTTGTTTTCTTATATTAACATAATTTTTATTTTTCACGTGGATAATTAGCTGCTCGGTGAACGCCCTTATTGAAGAAAGTGTTTTTGTTGTTGTAAATATTGTGCTCTCTTTGTTTCAACTATTGTTATAATTTTGATTTCTTTTGTTTTGTTGCGGTTTTTTATTTTAGCATGGTGATATTGTGGAGCGCCACTTGATGGATGGCGACGTTGTGTTGTTCAACAGGCAGCCGTCTCTTCACAAGCTCAGTATCATGGCTCATCAGGTCTGTGCAATGCACTGTTGTCAACATACAAATTCTCCTTATAAATCTCCGTACATTCCCTCTGATGCTTGTTGGGAGAAGTTTAGAAACAGTTACTGAGTTGAACTTTGTGATCATGATCCTTATTTTCATAACCTGTACGTATACGTTTGAAGAAGAATTGGTATTACAGGTAGAATTCTCATTTGAGTGTCGTAAAATCACAACCCAAGTGATTACCGGCCAATCACAGTAGACGTGAAGAGTACATTGAATTAATCAGAATTTGTAGCAGTTGACGGCTTAACCACCACTAAGTGCGGGAATATGCGTGCGAACAAATCATATGAAGTGTACAATGAACCAATCAGAATTCGCAGCAATTACAGGTGACTACCTCTAAGCGCGGGAAAACGTGTGCGGCCAAGTCACGATTGGTTTTGGTTTGTAGTTCTCCTTGTTTGAAATAGTGGCTGGAGTTTTGACTGTCCAAACACAAGCTGTGGTAAAGCAAAACCTTAACAAAATCTCACTCAAGCGTCAAACTTTTCCCATGCCTCTAGTTTGTGCAAGATGAGAAGAAAGCCTGGAGTGATATGTGGCATACACTTGCAATATAGTAATTATTGTCGCTCACTTCTCTCGAAAATTGTCTTTTATTACTAGTTGTGCGGGGTCAAATCTGGACCTACTGCTCTGTGGATTAACCTTGGTTATATTGTAAAATATAAATACTGCCGCTCCATCTTGTTTCCTCATACCAGGCTGTTGTGCGACCTCATCGAACATTTCGGTTCAACGAATGTGTGTGTACTCCTTACAATGCTGACTTTGACGGGGATGAAATGAACCTTCATCTTCCACAAACAGAGGAAGCTAAAGCTGAAGCGCTCACACTAATGGGGGTAAGTAACACAGTCAAACCTGCCATTAACAGACACACTCGGACCAAGAAAGGTGTCCGCTTGCAGCAAGTTTTTAAGGACTTACGGCACTGTAGGAGATCGGGTGTGTCAGCCATACCATCTGTTGCAAATCGACAGAGGTGCAATATAACTAAAACCCGCCAGTTTGGGCTCGAGTATCATGGGAGAAGTTGCCGGGACCGTGGTTTTAATGTCCGCTTATACTTATCTGTACGTGTGCTTATCGTGGCAATCACACCATTTTTCAAAACGTCTGTAGAGTTTTCGATCCCAGAAAGTATTTTTTTAATCCGTTTCCCATAGATTACATTGTAGGTAGGTTTTCGAGCAAAGTAGCCCAATGTATTGATTAGTTTTAATCCTTTTCATCTTCAAAATCATTCAAGCTTGAGTGCCTCAGTGTTAATGAACATTGTGAAAATATTCTATCGGGCCCAAAATATTTTCCGAAGTTTTGAGAAACGCGCACCGTAGCCTGTAGAGCAGGCGTTTTTGGTGTAGGAACACCCGTTTATACTAATGCTGGTTTGAAGGCCTCCATTTTAAGCCTGTCATCCTCTCTCTTGGAACCTTTTTTGGGCTCGCCCCAACCCTCTGTCAGCTTCATCATCCAAGATGGCGGCATAGCGTAAATCGTGTTCTATATCGTATCCTTTTAGCTTTATAGGTCGCCCACTCAAATACGCCTGCTTTGCAGGTGTGAAGGGCCCAGTTACCTTGTATGTGGACCCAAAATATCTCTGTCTCATACACAAGTTAAGATCTAAAGCTAATTTTGTTGATGGAATAGATTAATTTTTTGGCAACATAAATTGGTTGCAAATTTTGTTGCCGTGCGATGTGACAATAGCCTAAACTGCACTGTCATAATACAAGTTGTGATTTTAAAGTCACTGCTTCAGCGTTGCATATTTATTTGCAGGTGAAATCTAACTTGGTAACGCCTCGTAATGGTGAACCTCTCATAGCTGCGATTCAAGACTTTATTACAGGTGCACAGAAATTCCTTTTTTTCTAATTGCTGTTGTTCTGTGATACCACAACTCACCACAGCACACCAAGTGTCTTAACACAACACCATGTATCAACAATTACATTGGTTGGCAGTTTTGAATGAGGTCTACAGTGCCTAGGCAGTGTTCAATAATGGCGATGAGAACAACGACGACAATGACAAGAAAAAAAACAAGGACAGTCACACGGACAAGCACAAGGACAAAGACAAGAACAGGAAAAAGGACATTGACATTGGCACAATAATAGTAATAATAATAATAATAATAATAATAATAATGGTATTGGTGTTGATGTTGACACTGACATTGGCATTGGCACTGACATTGGCATTGACAATGGCATTGATATTCACATTGACATTGGCACTGACATTGGCATTGACATTGGCATGAGCATTGACATTGGCAATAGCATTGACATTCACATTGGCATTGACATTGACATTAGCATTGATATTGGCATTGACATGACATTTTTTGTTTACATTGTCATTGGCATCAGCATAAGCATTGACATTGACATTTACATTGGCATTGACCTTAGCATTGGAATTGACATTGGCATTGATATTGACATCAGCATTTGCATTAGCATTGGCATTAGCATTGACATAAGCTTTGACATGGGCATTGGCTTTACATTTACATTGGCATTGACATTGATATTAATATTAGCATTGGCATTAGCATTGACATTGGCATTGGCATTCACATTGGCATTGACATGGACATTCACATCGCCATTGACATTAGCATTGACAATGGCATTGGCATAAGCATTCACACTGGCATTGGCATAAGCATTGGCATTGGTATAAGCATTGGCATTGGCATAAGCATTCACATTGCCACTGACATTGACATTAACATTGCATTGGTACTGGCATTGACACTGGCATTGGCTTTGACAGTGGCATTGTTATTGACACTGACATTAACATTGACATCAGCATTTACATTGGCATTGGCATTGGCATTGACATGGGCATTGACATTGACATTGATATGGGCATGGGCATTGACATTGGCATTGACATTTGTAATGGCATTAGCATTGACATTGGCATTGGCACTGATATTGACATTGGCATTGGTATTGGCATTGACATTGGCATTGGGATTAGCATTGCCATTGGCATTGACATTGACGTTGGCATTGACATTAATATTCACATCAGCATTGACATTCACATCGGCATTGACATTGACATTGACATTGGCATTAGCATTGACATAAGCATTCACATAGGCATTAGCATTGACATTAACATTGGGATTCACATCGACATTGGCATTGATATTGACATTGTATGGGCACTGGCATTGACAATGACATTGGCATTAGCATTGACATTGGCATTAGCACTGACATTGGCATTGGCGTTGGCATTGATAATTGACATTGTATTGGCATTGGCATTAGCATTGACGTTGGCATTGACATTGACATTGCCATTGGTATTCCAGGGGGGTATTAAAAAATTTAATACAGGGAGGCTCCGCACCAAGGTCCGACCCCTTATCCTTTCATATACTTTTTTGACAGGAAAGGTACCCCTTTCGTATACCTTCCATTGAAAAATGGTACCCCTTTGGTATACCTAAAATAGGAAGATTTCTTGTCATTTTCATGTAGCATTTAATAAATTAAAACAGTACAGTCAAGGTATGCGTGTTCGAAATATTTTAATGGGAGGCCCTTTTAATACCTAAATAACATTTCCCTACCCTTTCATATACTTTTACTCATGAAATCCCTACCTTTTTATATACCTGGAGTGTGAAAAAGGGAACCCTTTTGGGCGGAGCCTCCCCGCTCAGGCCATTATAGGGAGTACCCCTCCCCCGGGATTGGCATCTAGGTTGGCATTGGCATTGGCATTGACATTAGCACTGGCATTGGCATTGACATTGGCATTGACATTGCATTGCCAATGACATTGGCATTGGCATTGACATTTGCATTGACATTGCATTGCCAATGACATTGACATTGGCATTAGCATTGACATTGCATTGCCAATGACATTGACATTGACATAGGCATTGGCATTGGCATTGGCATTGACATTGACATTGACATTGCATTGACAATGACATTGGCATTGACAATGACATCGACATTGATGGTGGCAGTGATAGGTAACAATGAGAATGACAGTAGCAATGTCTGACAATGAGTGTGACAGTGACAGTAATAGAAATACTTATCCAATGGACGGTGACGATGATAACGATGAAAGTGATAATAATAGTGATAGTGTTAGTGACAGTGATAATGATGATGACATGCGTATAGTGTTGTTTCCACTGAACGCTGTTCAATAGCACTTTTCTATTAAAAAACGTTAAAACGTAAGAGTAAAAACTTTGTACAAAAATCAGAATTATCTGTAAGCGTAATAAGCTATACACTTAACCTTAAGTTCCCTTAGTGTCCCTTCAAACTAACAGAAGCTCTTGTTGTATCCTCACAGGAGCGTATCTTCTGACACAGAAAGACGTTTTTCTTGATCGCAGTCACATTTCACAAGTGTTAGCCTACGTGCTGGCAGGAAAGGACGTAAACACGAGAATCGATCTCCCACCTCCAGTCATACTGAAGGTTTGTTGGGATCATTTATAAAAACTATAACCAAAGTATTTGACAATGTGAAGTTAAATGGAAAGCAGTTTTTCTCCTGCGAAGCCGCATTTTGGACTGCAAAGTTCCAGTTTGGCCACGCGTGACCAAGCTATAGGAAGCTTTACTTCCTTGGAGACCCAGTGGACGTATCGCCCTCATCCCGTGCAAGAGCCAGTAGATGAATTTTAATGGGGGTACTGTCCCGGGTTTTTGGACACTTTTATGGTCAGTAATGTCTTTAATAATTCACTATTTAATATCCCCACAAAAGTTTTCCTGCAAAACTGAGAGGAAGGTATCAAGGAAATTTTATCACGAAGAGAAAGCCATGCATATTATTTTTTAGGCGATTTCTTCCAAACACGGTCTCAGAACTTGAAAAAAAATGCTGGCTAATTTACAGGGTTTCAAACCAATTTCGTCATGGCACGGGACTAGTGACCAGAGCAGAGGTAGAAAATGAAAAAAGACATTCAATTTGTTCGCCTTGTGCAAAATTTTCCTTCAAACTCACTTTGAGTATCTATGATAAGCAGGAAAGACTATTATGGATTACACAAGTTTGTGCGCGCTTATGGCGCACACAAACTCAAAGCTATGCAGACGTTTGCCGTGTAAACGCTTCTGTCAACTTTTTTAAGTGTGCTTTTTTAAGTGTAAATAGTTACGTTATTATTTTGTGCTTTCAGCTCGAATTTAAAACTCAAAACATGTAAACGCGTTCTCTGATGACTCTTTATTCATGATGTAGCCCGTGAAACTATGGACTGGAAAACAGGTCTTTAATGTTGTGCTGAGGCCGAATAAGGACATGCCGATCAAGATGAATTTACGGACAAAGGGAAAGCAGTACTCAAGTGGAGAAGATCTTTGCGTCAACGATTCTTGTAAGTGGCAGGTAGACTGCTAACAGTCTGTCTGAATTGTCTAGAGCGCACGCTAAGTAGCGCAGGGAGACTGACGATTGTTACTGGGGTGATGTTAAATGTAGTCAGTTTACCTTAATCCTAGACAGAAGAGATACATGCCACCGCAACACCAGTTTCGAAATGCAACCCGGCCTGTGCACACAGACTTGTACTTCTCAATAGCTTTCATTTCAATCGACGCACTTTTAGGGTTGCCACAGTCAGGGAAACCGATTTTTTTTTTCAAAATCAGAGGAAAGTCAGGGAATTCAGGCTTCGAGTCAGGAAAATTCAAAATTTTATGTGAAAGTCAGTGAAACGTCAGGGAATTTTACTTGTGGCTAGCCACTAGGATTGTGAAAGAGTTTCGTTTTCGGTGAAGGTAATGTAGTTTCGAAACAATTCTGCAAAGAAATGGATTTCTGTGGCTTCATTGCTGGCTTCATTGCTCAATGATTTGTCTTTCATGGTCAGTGAAAATTGCTTTGTGGTTAGTGAAAAATCAGGGAAATGTCAGGGAATTTTATATATTCCAGTGAGTAGCAACCTTGACTTCAACTGAGCCCGCACTCAACGCTGAAAGTAAACTTTGAGGTCGCAAAACTGAAAGGTATACATTTTGGACTATCAACTTTCCAAACCAACTCAACGCCTGAAAATTGATTTGAGAACTGAATTGTGTTAGCTTCTTTGAAGTTAAATGGTAATTCTGCATGATTGGAGTACGGATGTCCAGGACAGAAGAGTTTCCAAGGGCTACAATAGAGTTTGTGGCAGGATTTAATGCCGCTGCATGTTTTGTTTTTAATTAGATGTGGTCATACATAACAGTGAGCTGATGTGTGGTTCGCTGGACAAAGCGGTGTTGGGATCTGGATCTAAAAACAGTATTTTCTACGTTCTTCTTCGAGACTTCGGTGGCCAGGTCAGCACAAAAAATGTTTTTCTGTATAAGTCCAGTGTAACACATCTTAGTTTTAAGAGCCGCATTTCGGGCGCAAGTGGCTCATTCAGCCGACACTGGGGCCCGTTTCTCGAAACTCCCAGCTGTTTTATTTTCCATTCTAGATGGGAGTTGTGAAAGTTTTGAAAATTATACAGTAAAGTCGTCAGCAAAAGAACAAAATGGACTTCCCTACTTTTCTTGAGATTTTGATTTCAAAAAATGGTTTGGGGCCCGTTAAGTTACCGGGACTTTCGAGAAACGGGCAACCCCCCTCCCCCAGATAGGATGTTCCTCTCACAGAGACACGTGTAGCTCCGTGTCGCCGGTATCCATTTTTATACGATGCCATAGAAAATACAGCCAACAAGACCGGGTCAAGGCCTTCAAGAACGCAAGACAGCCGTTGTATGTTTTCAGTGCTAACCAATCAAAGAGCGATTGATTTTTTTTGTTAACTAATCAAAGAGCGCAGTAAAGCAAAACCGAAGCAACCGCGAATTACGGCACTATTTACAACTGCTCTAACGAAATGTGCTATATTCTCTTTGTTAGGCTGCTGCAGACGCCATGTGGAGAGTGGCAAGAGTTTGTCCATTCTTTCTAAGTAAGTGCAGTGTATAAGCTGAAGACCCTGCAAAAAGGCTACCGATTTGCTCTCACCATTCTCCTCGCTTCGCTGTTTTGCAATTTGTTAATTCTGAGGTGAGAAGATTTATTTTGATCACACAGTTATTTTCCTGTTGTATTGCAGGTAACAGAGGATTCTCCATCGGGATTGGTGACGTCACACCGGGTCAAGGCCTTCTGAAAGCAAAAGATGAACTTCTCAGCAATGGGTAAGAGACTTTGTCTCAGAAGGAATCAGATAAAATTTTTGTTTATTCGTTTAAAATCTATATTCACCATTAGCGCTCTTTGGCAGGGATGCCATGTCTTCGTCCTTTTTATCGCTTTGTTCGAGAAGAATCTTGAGAAGTCTTTCTTTTTTTTGTTTGCTTACTCAAGTTATTCTAAGTGTGATGACTTCATCAAGGATTTTAAAGAAGGCAAATTGCAAACCCAGCCGGGTTGCAGCGCAGATGACACGCTCGAGGTTAGTAGCTGACGAAATGACAATATTGATAATTCACTAACAAATTGATGAACGAATTGACCTACAAATGGACAAATCCAACTCGAAGTACGATCTTCACGGCAATATAACAATGACTCAGTCTTTGCATTATCCAGAAACATCGTCCCTTGACAAGATATGAGGGAGCTTTAGCAACAGGGACGACGAATTCAACTTAGGGCTTGTTCACATGGAGGTGGGGGACCCCAGGCAGGTGAGGTCCCCCACCTTCCCGTGAGGTCCCCCACCTACCCGTGGTCCAAAAAAGCTAGCCTTCACATGCAACCCCGGGGCGCTGGGGTGAGGTTTGAAATACCATCGTGTGGCCGCTCACAGGGTGGGGGACCTCACCTGCCTGGGGTCCCCTACCTCCATGTGAACAGGCCCTCAAACGTCATTTCAAAATACATCTTTTTGTTTTTGTAACTCTTGCGCGATTATTTCAAATTGTTTAACTTGGAAAATGCTTACGAACTATCCAGGGACTATGAACATTGATATTTAAGTAAGGAAAAAGAAAGACAAATTTACTGTTATGCGCTCACGTTCCCGAGGAAACCAAAAGGGGGTGACACACTAGGCGATTTTATACGCCGATCGCCGGCGATCGGCGAAAATCGCCAAGTGTGCCCGGTGCAGCGATTGCGATTTTCGCCGATCGCGGTATCTGACATGTCAGATATCGGCGATTAAATTCGCCGGCATTCGCCTAGTGTTCCCGTTCCCGCGATTTTATACGCTCATCGCTGCGAATCGCCAGTAAAGTCAGCCAATCAGATTGGGCGATTTTATCACACGACTTTTCAAAATGGCCGACAAGAACGGGGAATGATGCCCTCGACGGAGCATGGAAACAAAACTAGAGTAGCAAATCGCCGCTATCGGCGAAAAAATTCGCCTAGTGTGCCCGCATCAATCACCAGCGATTTCGCTGTCGATCAAATTCGCCGCGATCGGCGTATAAAATCGCCTAGTGTGTCGTAGGCTTAAAATTTGGTCATTTCACGTTGTCGTTTTGCAGAGCACGGCAAAGAAATGTACCAAAATGCAAAACGCACGTGCAGAGCGATTGGTTTTCCTCATTTAACTTATTGTTTTGTGACGTTCTCGTTGCTGTTGCCGTCCTCGTTTGCTAAAGTTCCCTGTTATTAGGTGACTTCATCCTCGACTGACAAGTGATTTGTTGGTTGACAATTGTTCTCTTCTTTGCAGAAATTTCATTATGACAATTAGAACGGTTTTCATTTGAGTTTCTTAAAAACCAAAACTAAACATGTTTACTGTGGCCAATCGCAGCTCAAGTAAACAGCGCATTGAATCAATAAGAATACGAAGCAAGTACATGCAACTGGCGCCAAGTGCGGGAATGTTCGTGCAAGCAAGCCCTGTACATCAACCCCATCTCCTGACAGTTAATGTAGACAGTGTACATTTGTAATTCCACCCAGTTAATGTAGACAGTGTACATTTGTAATCCCACCCAGTTAATGTAGACAGTGTACATTTGTAATCCCACCCAGTTAATGTAGACAGTGTACATTTGTAATTCCACCCAGTTAATGTAGACAGTGTACATTTGTAATTCCACCCAGTTAATGCAGACAGTGTACATTTGTAATCCCACCCAGTTAATGCAGACAGTGTACATTTGTAATTCCACCCAGTTAATGTAGACAGTGTACATTTGTAATTCCACCCAGTTAATGCAGACAGTGTACATTTGTAATCCCACCCAGTTAATGCAGACAGTGTACATTTGTATTTCTACCCAGTTAATGTAGAGAGTCTACATTTATTAACACTGACTGTCTGAAAGGAATTCTGGGAAGTCGGCATTGTTGTAAAAGGACAATCATGAGTGTTCGGACAGGACTCGAACCTACGACTCTTCGCTGAC
>JAEMWC010000390.1:277500-352500 GCA_016490735.1 Pachyseris speciosa
GCTTGTCAAAACGCTGGTCAATAGCGTTCATCATCAAGTCAAGCTTCAAAGTATATTTGCCTGTAATAGTCTTGTGCGGTCACAGGATATGTTGGCTCTCCAGTGCCAATTTCAATTCTTCTCGGCGCGCGAGTTTTCCTTGGTAACATCGGTCCTGTCATGGAGGGATAGCTTTTACTTTTCAGTAAAACTACATCATACTGAATGATCTGAAGCTCGTATTTCATAATTGTAACGACTAATACTTAATTCTGTCTATTTATCTGCGCGTTTGTCTTTGCCAGTAACTCTGGTCTCTTTCGAATAAACGATTTTTTGCTAGTTTTGGCTCCGTTATTTTTGTTAAAATATTTTTTGTTTAATTTATTTATTTTTACAAAAAAGTTGCTAGTGTCACCATTTATAAAAAGGTTTTGAGCAGTGCTTTCCTGTGGTCATTTTTTTTGCGTCTGTGGATGAAATTTTAAACGCGTACTGTTACAAAGAAAGTTACGGAGCTGTGATGCTATTTAACATGATTTGTGAGGTGGTTCATTGAATATCCTTTAGCACCACTGTCCTCCAATGCTGATCAACGAATCTGTCGTTTCAGGACTCGTGGATACGGCTGTTAAGACTGCAGAAACCGGTTATATGCAAAGAAGATTAGTTAAGGTAGGGAGAGTATCAATATCGTCCCCCCCCCTCTCTAATGAGCCCCCCGTTTGGAAGTCGTTTTCTTTAATAAGCCCCCGCTCTCTAATACCCCCCCCCCCCTCTTTTTTTTGGGACATGTGATTTTGTAATGAGCCCCTCCTATTCCCTCTTACGAAATCCCCTTTATGAAGCCCAGTTGGTTTATTTTTAAACAAATATACACCCAAACACATAATACTGTTTGTTGCTCTTTATTAAATAATCAAGTTTCACTGCAGGTGTTTGAGTTTGGTACAAAAACTATTATAAGATGAAAACGGCGTGTTTGAGATTTCAAATAAGCCCCCCTCTCTAATAAGCCCCTCCGTCAATGAGGCCTCAAATTAAATAAGCCCCCGGGGGCCTAATAGAGCTTTTACGTAGATATTTACCTTTTGCTGAGGACAGCTAGAATTGGTTGTTCGAACCTTTTACCAAACGGCATTCGCACTGTATGTATCTGGATATTGTTAATTATGGAACAAATTGCTGTTACTCCTGGGTTCAAATGACCAGGGAAAACTATCGTCGTAATTTAGAGTTTCGAGCCTTTCACAATGCCTTTTCGAGCCTTTAACATGTAGAAAAATTCTACTCTCCAGTCGTTGGAAGACCTTGCGACCCAATATGACTTAACAGTGCGAAACTCCATGGGCGATATTGTACAGTTCATGTATGGAGGGGACGGCCTGGACCCCACTGATATGGAGGGAAAGGATAAACCGTTGGACTACAACCGCGTGTTCAGCCATGTTCAGGTTAGTCCTGGTTTCATTTTGGTATGGGAAGGTTTGTCGGTTTGTGTCTCTTTAAAGGCTTTTTAAGTCCTTCTATTAATTTGTGAGAGTTCAATATTTGACTGAGTTCTCATAACTGGGCTCTTCAATTATGAGCATAGAAACAGTTACGTGGGATCATTTCGCTATGCGCAAAGGCGGATAGCCGCTATTAGTAAGAAAGCCAACAGGTTATCACAATCAGTTTTAAATATTGCTCAGTGAAAGTGGAGTTCCCTTATCCCAAGAAAACAGCAACAGTTACGAGGTGGAAAGAGAAGGCAGGGGGAATGAAGTTTTGCATGATATGCTTGTTTGCAGGCTACGAATATAGACGATGCGATCGGTATTCCTAGATGTTTCTCTTATAAACAGGTTAGATGGGGCTAGCATAAGTTCAACCGGTTGTCCTGAAGGTTTGCAAAAGCAACGGGCTTTTAGTATTGACTTCTGTAACAGCAGTTCAGCGGACAGGTCGTTGACAAGAATACGGCGTAAATACGGTGAGATAACGGTGCTAATCGTGGAAAATTGTAAGCAGTGACAAGTGCGGAGGAAAATGTTACCGGTGCCAAGCTCGGGAAATCGAATAACAGGTGTCAAACGCGGGAAAACGTACAACCGACGCCAAGTGCGGGAAAAGGTACAACCGATGCCAAGCGCGGGAAACGGTACGACCGATGTCAAACGCGGGAAAATCACGCCATAATTAGTTATGGTTTCAGTGCTGATTGATTTTGCGTCTTTGCTGTTATTAGTGAGGAAGACCACCGTACATGCAAAACTAACGCGGTGACCATTTTTTCTCTCTTGTATTCTTAGTGCTCGGTGCCCATGAAGGATGAAGAGCCGCTCACTCCGGAGGAGATTATAGAGGAAGCAATGCCAGTCATTGATGGACCTGACTTCCAGCCCTGTGGAACAGAGTTTAAAAAAGATCTGAAGTGAGGTTCTTGTTCAATAGCGTGTGATTTTTACAATTAATTCAACTTGTGCAGTAATACCGTAATTGCTTTTCAGGCATCTTTTTGCAATTGCATAAATTGCGTTCATTTCCGTAGTTCATATATGATTTATTTCATATACATCATTCACACTCTTCTCTTTCACGGGAACACATGAACCTACAATTGACCTGCTCCCAACGTCAGTGGCTTCACAGCTCAGTTGGTTAGAGCATCGCACCGATAATCGCGAGGTCACGGGTTCAAACCCCGTTGAAGTCCAGAATTTTTCAGGCTTCTTTTCGCAATTGCATAAATTGCGTTCACAACTGCGAGGATCATTCTTCATTTGATGTCATATATGATTCATTTCATATATCATTCACACACATTTCTTTCACGGGATCATATGAACCCACAATTGACCTGCCCCCAACGCCAGTGGCTTCATAGCTCAGTTGGCTGGAGCATCGCACCGGTATCGCGAAGTCACGGGTGCAAACCCCGTTGAAGTCCTGAATTTGTTCAGGCTTCTTTTCGCAATTGCATAAATTGCGTTCACAACTGCGAGGATCATTTCTTCATTTGATTTAATACCGTATTCCTCCAACAGGCACCTCTTTGAGTGCTGATTTCAAACACCGTATTTTGAGCACCTACCCAGCCAAATCTCCTATGGTCAAAAACAATTCTGAGAACTTAGCACGGCTTTGCTTTTTGGCATCCATAAGCTTGCAAGAATTTTTTTCAGTAACAATTCTTTTTATGATGAGGGCTTGGTGGAAATTTCAATTCCAAGACACCAAGGGGAGAGGATATTCAAAAGTGGGTGCTTGATCCACGAAGTACGTTTCTTGATCTGGTAATCTATTCTACGCGTGTATTTTTAAAACGTCAAACAATTCAGTGAACTAATAATCAGTATCTTAAAAAGGCATCTTTCAAAAGTACTTAGTCATAAAACCTGGCAAAGAATTGACTAAAATCCATGTACAGCTTCTTTAACAAATGGAAAATAATTTCTTGTTGACATCTCATTTCAGGTCGTTTGTCGAAGGCATTGCAAACAAAGTTGAGATGAAACATCAAAACTTTGGCTTGAAAGGGTATGTCGTAAAACCAGGTTTCGCCGTTTCGTTGAGATTTAGTCTTGCGTCACGTCTTTGGGCCTTTCAGGATCTGGACTCTAATGGTCCTTTGAAGGGTGGAGTCGAAGATATTTAAAGTTAGGGCCTTAGGGAGAAACCCAGTTAAGTTTTCATGATATTTTTCAGTCTTTAAGTTCCAATTTGCTTCGATTCGTTTTGTTCTTTTTCTTTTTTTCCATCAAAAGAAATCCACTTTTTTGTCATCACAGCTTTACATTTTGCGTTACGTTTACATTTTGTGGCGTACTTAAAAAGTGTTTCCTTTATCAGTGTACCCTTTCCAGAGATAATTATTTTTCCTTTTTTTCTTTTTCTGACAGATCTTCTGAAACAAGTGACATCCCTCGAGGTAAATGCTTCTCAGTTCCTTTTTCCCATTTCTTCAGGATCATTTTCGGTTCATGTGGTGGTTTTTGGCCATTAACTGACACGGAATTTCGTTTATTCTCTTAGTGTTCTCGTGGGTGAATCGCTGCACCAAATCTCAGCTGAAACACTTCCTGAATCTGTGCAAAGAGAAATACTCCAGAGCGAAGATTGAGCCCAGTACAGCGGTGGGTGCCCTGTGCGCTCAGAGTATTGGGGAGCCTGGGACACAGATGACGCTGAAAACGTTTCACTTCGCTGGCGTTGCTTCCATGAGTATCCTTGATTACTGATAATTATGCCACAAAAAACCATTAAAATAGTTCTGGTATGTCACATTTCATTTCAGTAACACGTTAACACATCTTAAGTACAAGTTTAAACTCCGCGTTATTCGCGGCCCTTGGGGCTTCGCAAGCTCTTAACCTCACACACAGACGCTTTGATTGGCAGGTGTTTACCAACTTTGTCGGTTTCTGTCTTTCACGGTCTCGAGTTATGGGCATGCGTGTTGCTTTCAGGCTCATTACGAAGTACCATTTGGATCAATTCTTAGTCCAATCTCGTACCCAGAGTCTTTGTTCCCCTTGACCAGCGACCCTGGAAAGATCTTATCCAGGAGTCCGAAAATATCGGACTTCCGGTTAAACTGCACATGCTTAGTGTGCAGCGCCATGTTGGATTTCTGTTTTACGTCTGGTCATTTTTATGGCTGAGAAAAACAATCAGAATCCTAAACCCATAATTTATTATTCCCAAACCTTCATGAAACGTATGCTAGTCTTTCTTCAGTTAACAGTCAAACATTCTCTTAGGAATCCTGAGGGAGTTACAGTCGAGTCAGGTCAAACGTACCCCCCTAGATTACATTAATGAGTTGATTATTTGAACATTGAACCCGTTAGTCGTTTCGAATAATGCAAGCATTGAATCAATCTTCGATTGCTGATTTAACTAAGCGAACAAAAGATGCTCCTTATATGGGAAATCGAAGCGTCCAACATGACGTCCAACGGTGAGTGGAAGTGATAGGCGAAAAACGGTATTGCAAATGTTATTGTCGAGAAGTTGTTTTGCTTTCTACATCCCATAGAGCTTGTAGAAGTCTTATTCGTGCTAAAAGGATTTCAGGAGAAGTTCTAGCAAGTCTTATCCTCAGTGTTTTTGGTTGTTTACAACGCTGTACGCTATCAGCTGTGTTTAATTTCGCTCCGTACAAATTTATTATTTTAGGATTCCTCGGAAAGAAGAATATTGTTGGATTGTAATGGGCTAAAAAAGGTCTGCTCTATTAAAAGAGATGACAGAAATTGATTGATTGATGGCTTTAATAATGTATCGGTAGAAATATAGCAGATGGGATTCCCCACTGCTAATAGGGGACACCTAACTATTCTAAAATACAATCTAAAAATACATATCGAATCAACATAGAATCGAAACTACAAATCTTCTGAGAATTAAAATCAGAAAAACAACAGATGAATAGCTACTAACATACAATACGACTAAAACTCCATCATAGTCAACAAAATTCTAAAATCTTGAAAATAAGACATCACGAATTGCAAAGGTAGCAACCATCACATCTATCTAAAATGTTACTCAAACAAGGTCTCGTTGGTCGAACGCGTTTTTCAAACACATCTACGGACATAGTCCAATCAGCAATTCAAGTTTGATTCGAATATTTTGAAATGATTGCATTATTCAAAACGACTAACAGGTTCAATGTTCAAATAATCAACTCATTAATGTAATCTAGGGGGGTACGTTTGACCCGACTCGACTTTCACTTCTTCTTGACTGACGAAGAAGCAGCCGTTCCCCTTTTTGTTACTTTCTTAACTGGATCAGACATCACTCTCGGCGTTCCGCGAATAAAGGAAATCATCAACGCTTCTCGGTTTATTAGCACTCCGATCATCTCCGCTGAGCTCATGAATGACAAGGATGCAGACGAGGCTAGAGGAGTCAAAGGGCGGATCGAGAAGACCTCACTAGGGGAGGTGAGGGGGATCAAACTTGTACCTTGTTGATTGGTAATTAACTGGTTCACTGGGAAGATGGGTCCCGGGAGGGGGGGGGGGGGGTACTCCCAGAAAAATTGGGTGGGGTGTGCGGCCCGCTTCCTGAAACCCTTACCCTATTTCAGAACAAAATTCCCTACCCTATTTCAGATCTGACCAAAAGTTTGATACCCTATTTCAGACCTATTTCACGTACACAGTTGGCGTAAACATAATTAAAAGACAACAAAGAAGGGCTTTTGTTGATGGTCTTATTGGCTAAAGATGAAGAAGTAGCTTCTAAAAAATACACCGAATTCAAGACAAGAGTGCACAAACCACACCCTATTTCAGAACAAACTGGTCAAAATTGATACCCTAATTCAGACCAAAACGGCTAAACAAACCATACCCTTTGGGGCCACACATACCTATATAGCCCATATAAGGCAGTACCCCCACCCCCCTGGGAATGGGTCCTAGGGAGAATCGAGACGACTGTACCAGGGGAGGCAAGGAGGAAAAACTAGTCCCTTGTTTATCGGTTACAGGGCTCTCAGGAGTGATTTCCAACTCGTTTTATGCTGCATAAACTAAAACTATCGGGCTAACTGTGTACTGTCGAGCTAATTGTGTACTGCTAATTGTCTGCTGTTGTTATTTATCAAACAGGTATCGGAGTACATCGAGGAAGTGTTTTTACCTGACAGTTGTTTCATTCTGGTAAAACTGGCTATGGACAGGATCAGATTACTCAAGGTAAAGCACTGAACTGAGGGAGGGGTGGGTGAGTTGCATTACATCAAACTGCTGTGACCGTAGTATATGCAACCGAACCTTCGCGTTTGATATGTCTTCACCCTTTCCAGATCAGGTCATGTTCTCTGCACCTTTGTGTTGTTTGTTTGTATCTACGTTCCTTGTGTAAGTTCTTTTTTTTTTGTTGTCCAATAACTTGTCCCAGGCATTCGGATTTTGGAGAGCGTTAATTGTCGTCCCGAGAATCAAAGATGTTGCAAGCAAGCGGAAGTAACGAGAAGAGACTGGGGGAGCGAATGCGCCCCTTCTCCCCAGTCTCTCCTCGTTTTTCCCGCTTGCTCGCAACATCTTTCATTCTCGGGACGACATTCGCCGCTCTCCACAATCTGAACGCCTGGTACAGATTATTCAAGTAATGAAGGAAGGAAAAAATCCCCCGAAGAAATTGAGCATCCACAATCCAAGTGAGTAGTGTGTTGCAAAAATGCCATCTGTTTGGAACTGTGGATTTTTCTGAAATCGCAACAACTTTATTCCATTTGGTAAAAAGAATATTTAAGAGTTTCCTCGACCTTCACGTTTCCTTGCTTAACAGAATTTTTTCTTGGATCTTAGCTTTTGTAGATCTAAATTCATTTACGTTTATTTTCTTGAATATGTGAGTGTTCATCGCAGTTGTGAACACTACTTAAGCATTAGTGAAAATAAAGCCTGAAAAAAAAAAAAGAAAAAGGCTTGTACGGGATTCGAACCCACGACCTCTGCGATACCACTGCAGTGCTCTATCAACTGAGCTAACAAGCCAACTGCGATGATCATTCACAAATTTATTATTTGATCCACAGTTGACATCAATGATTTTCATATTTTCATTGCCCTTCGTTTTCTTGTTGGCAGCTTGAAGTTGATGTCGACTCAATACGATTCGCCATTTGCAATGCAAGGAAATTGAAACTAAAACCTCAGGTAAGAGAAGGCCTTGAAAATAGCTGAATCGAATCCGACAATCAAGTTTTACTTGTCACTGCCTCGCTCTCCTTTTTCCTTCTTCAGTGTCCCCGCTTCCTTACCTCCGCTTCTTCTCCGTCTTCCGTCTTCCCCCTTATCTCGTTTCCTCTTTGCTCTCCTCTCAGACGTAAGAATTTTGGCCAGAATCAACTCCTCCCCCAGTGCCAAAACACATTGGGACAGACGTCACATTGTTCACTGCAACTGTTCCTTTACCAGAACCGTCCTTAAAAGCACCTCTATGTGTAGAAAACTTTTTGCACCCCCACCCTACCACCCCAACCCCAGCCATATTGGAGATCAGGAAACATTTGCTATAGTCTTGGTCAACATTGTACTTGGGATTGGCGAAAATGTTTCTCTTGCGCACGTATAGAAACAGTTTAAAAGAGAATTTGTCAGTTTCAGTTTTTTTTGGCCATTTTTGTTGCGCAACGTTACAATATAAATATATATTAAAATACAAAAGATCTTAAATAACAAACGAATGAGAAACATATGGTGAGGATGCCCATAGAGAAACCGTTGGTGCTTATTTGAGCTACAGGCTCCAAAAATTGAAATAATTATATGGCGTATCTTATTTAATTTATAATAGCAAGGACACAAACAAACAAACGCTCAGCCGCAAAACATAAAGCAGACTTACGGTGGCTCAAAATGGTTTCGTTATTTTTCTCTCTGATGGATCGATACTCCCACAATTTTTTGTTTATTTTATCGTGGCTCTGAATCCTATGTACAGATTTTTTTACTACTTTGCAGAAAGATAAATCTTCATATGCTGATTGCAATTCAATAATAAAAAACGGGGGCCATCTAGCTCGTTTTTGAGTTACAGGCACATAAAGCCAAAATTAAGGGTGTTTCTAAGAGGCTGTACTGTTGCTATGGTAACCTTATATGTAAAAAAATTGATCACAACTTGTTCAGAAATAATTGGGAAAGTATTTGATACCATGCTCAAGAAAACAAACAAAAAATTGTGGGAGTAGCGATCCATCAGAGAGTTAGTGTTTAAAAAGTACCGAAACCATTTTGAGCCACCATAAACAGATAAAGACTGTCAGCATTCGGAATTTCTGTATTAAAGACGTTTTTTTTCCTTAATTGTAGGTTTGCGAGCACGAATTTAACATAATAAAAGGGACGCTAATTGATGCATACACCGTATCTTACTGACCGGTTTATACCTTGGAAATTTCCTTGCAGCAAGTGACTGCTCTAAGCAAGTCGGAGCTGTGTATTTATCCAACTGAAAGCAGCAAATCCTCACTCCATTACACCATGCAGATGCTTAAGACAGACCTCCCTCACGTCCTCATCAAGGTATCGTCTAGTTACAAAAAATAAGTTATTTTCCGTAACTTAGACTAGCAGACAATTTTCTCGTTCAAACTGCTTTTACGTCCTGAGTATTTCCTGGCAAGTAATAGAGACCTTAAGATACCCCGATTCCGGCTGTACGGGTACGGGTAAATTACCGGTAGCCGTACACGTGAAAAGTGGCGGGAACATCAACTTAAGTTACCCAGACTAAACATAGAAGGACTAGGTCCAACTTCTTCCTCTTCAGTAAACATGGCGGCTGCCAAGGCCAGGTTTGTAGTGCTATTGTTTTTAAAATAAAGGGTGTTGTCCTACGCACGGTAGGTATTTAAGGTTATTTTCGTCCTAAATGGGGTTGGGGTTTCAAACACCCATCAGCACCCCTATTCTCAAACATGAGTCAAGTATCCCGGATTTGGTCTCTTTTGTAGGCCAGAAAAGAGCGGAAAATTTCGTGAGAGTGAATGTTTGTTAATTATACTTAGTGAGTAATTCTGCTACCTTGTTTCTTCAGGGCCACAAGAATGTTAACCGCGCTATAATCCACGTGGATGAAGCGAAAGGCGATACTTACAAGCTTCTGGTGGAAGGCGATGATTTGCTGTCGGTCATGTCTACTCTGGGTCAGTGTTGATTTGTCTATCATCATCATCATCATCATCATCATCATCATCATCATCATCATCATCATCATCATCATCATCATCATCATCATCATCATTATTATTATGCCTATGATAGTGCGTTCGCTAATTTTAGAAAGTCGATAATGGCGTTGAGCTTGTAAATTAGTATTCTAGGATCTTTTAATATTTTCTTTATTTCATCATAATTTTTGGTCTACGATAGTTGTAAATAGGTATTATTGTTATTGTTATTAATAAAGAGTTGTTTTATTATTATTGTTATTATTACACCTTTTGCCCTTCATTAACAGAAAAGAGAAATTCATTTTAATTTACGGGAATTCAATAAAATCTTCAGAAGAACATTTTCACGAATAAATTTTCATTTTAATCATCCGTTGGATCATTTGCGCTATTATCACGCTTATGCACTTTCAATAACATCATTGGAATGCCATTTTATTCATCGTTCATCATTCATCATCAAGTCTATTATGTCTTCGGAAAAACTTTAACATCAATAACACTGTCGTTTACATTTTTTGAAAGTCATTATGGACGGTCATGTACCTGCCAGTAATGACTTTCAAATAATGTAAACGACAGTGTTATTGATGTTGATGTTTTTTTTACGAAGACATAATAGACTTTGCGATAAATAAAATGGCATTCCAATGATGTTATTGAAAGTGCATGAGCGTGATAATTGCGCAAATGATCCAACGGATGATTAAAATGAAAATTTATTCGTGAAAATGTTCTTCCGAAGATGTTATTGAATTCCCGTAAATTAAAATGAATTTCCATGTTCTGTAAATGAAGGGCAAAAGGTGTATTATTATTACTATTGTTGTTGTTGTTTGATGAACGTTAAAATTGAAGAAACCACCAAATTTCGTTCGTATCGTAAAGCCTTGGCCAAACTATCGAACAAAGTTGGATCTAACATCCAACATTGTTGGATGTGAATGTTGAATGTGAACATTGCTAGACTCAACAAGCTACCGGTACAAGTTGGCACTAAATTTCATTGAAAACGTGGCGCTAAAACGGAAAGGAAAAGCGCTTATAGAGCGCTTTTCATTTGAGTGTCGCCAAAGCAATTACTCTGACCAATCACAACAGACCGAAACAGTGCGATGAACCAATCAGAATACGAAGCAATTTCATGTAGCCGGCGCAAAGCGCGGGAAAATACGCGCGTGCAAGTTGCGGCTGGTTTTGGTTTTGGTTCTCATTGGTTGAGAAAGTGGCGCGAGTTTTGCTGGCCACTCACAGAGCTAAGGAATGCAAAACCAAAACAAACGCAATTTACTTTCGACGCTCAATTGAAAACCGCTATATAGTGTTATATGTATTGTTTCTGGTACTAGAGCTGTTCGATAACGTAAGTGACGGTGTCAAGCGTCCTCAAAACTGAGGGTATGTTCCATACCGCTGTGCAGTTATCATTGCAAGATATACCCATGATTAAAGAGACGATGAGAATGAGCCCGGATCAGTTCGTAGAAATTTTAAATGCTATTGAACCGGACATCTGCAAACAGAGCACCAAAACAGCGATTATTGATTGCCTAGCATGCAGGACGAACGTGGCTCGCTTCAGGATACAACTTTGTTGGAAGAGTGGCAAAACACTGCAACAGTTTTTGTCGAGCAGAATTGTTGGGCGTAATGTTTGATCAAAAGCAAACTCTATCCAATACTTGATCGAGCAAAAATTGTTCGACGAACATCATCTAACCTGGGAGGCCAAACGGTCGAACAATGTTGGATCGAGCAAAGTTGGAACGTTGAATCCAACTTCCAACTTTGTTCGATAGTTTGGCTAGGGCTGAAGTCCTAACGAACTTGTCTGTAATACTAAAGTACAGTACAGGAACAACAGCTACCAGTCGACTATTCAGTCTTAAAGTACAATGTAGGCTGCCAGAATTCGTTAAAACATCAAGATATTCTGATAAATATAAAGATGTTACACAACGTTTCGGCTATTAACATCATCCTTCTTCCGTGGTAATAGAAATGTAACGAAGTGACAAGTTTATTGGATAAGAACTAGATTTCTAATATATACGGTTTTTTTATCGGCACCTATGCGATCTTAAATAAACTTGTCACTTCGATATATTTTTATTACCCCTGAAGAAGGCTGATGTTAATAGCCGAAACGTTGGGATTTTAAGAGTTTTTACAGTTTTAAAACCATTGTAACATTTTTATATTTATCATGGAACCACCTGGTTACAGATCAAACCAAGATATTCTATCCTTTAAGTGCTGCTACGATCAGAAAATCACTTGTCTTTTTTCTTCAAATTTCGAAAGTGTGTTTGCTTAACACCTGACTCGCGAAATTTCAAGCAGAAGACTGTTTACTTTGAGTGCAACTTTTTAATTTAACGGTCCGCCATTACTCACGTTCGTAACTGACCGATTAGGCCTCGGAGAGCTGGATCCAAGATAAAATGACGTCATATGCTCACTGGTTTAAAATTGCAGTGTGTGAATGCAGATTATTAAGTATGCAAAACACGAGTTTGAGAGTCTGAAAGCTTAAAATTCCCGTGCTGCATACTAAATCAGCCGGGTTTACACACACTGCATTCTTACTCTTGTGAGCTTTTTACGTCATTTCGTTCTCGATCCAGTTCTCTTAAGATTTTGAAGTTAGTAATGGCGGACCGTTAAATTAAAAAGTTGCACTCAAAGTAAACAGTCTTCTGCTTGAAATTAAAGCTTGAAATTTCGTGAGTCGGGTGTTAAGAAAACATAATTTTGAAATTTGAAGAAAGAAGACAAGTGATTTTCTGATCGTAGTAGCACTTTAATAATTACCTCCGCTGTTTGAGAGGGCAGTGAAACTGGAAAAATTGGGTGCTAGTCAACGTTGATGCCTGAAGGGTAAATATGCCCCTTGTATCTAAACTTCTGGTCTACTAGTTTCACTACACTTTCTAAAAATTCGAGAAGTGATGTAGAGCTTTGATCGTGTCCGTCCGGTAACGTTTGTTTGTTTGTTTGTTTTTTTAGGCGTTAAAGGTACTGCAACTACTTCAAACAACACAGCTGAAGTTGAAAAAGTCCTTGGCATTGAGGCTGCCAGGTTTGTTGACCAAACGTTTTATATATAGTAGTTGGCTAAAAAAGAAAAACCAAAAATCATAGACCTCTGCTAGGTTATCATGAGGAACCTAACCATCATCAAAGGGAAAATGTGTCGATTTTCATGCTATTTTTTAAACCTTAATTTCTAAAGGCAATTATTAGAGCATTGTTTAACCATGAGGAAGATAATATGGTGAGGGGTGAGGGGTGAATAATAATAATAGTAATAATAATTTATTACTTATATAGCGCCATTGACAAATACAGATCAATGGCGCTTTACAATTTTCAAATCAAATTATCTCTAAATACATCAAATCAAATCAAATCAAATCAAATGTTGGTTTTTGGCGAGAGGGGAAAACCGGAGTACCCGGAGAAAAACCTCTCGGAGCAGAGTAGAGAACCAACAAACTCAGGCCACTTATGACGCCGAGTCCGGGAATCGAACCCGGGACACATTGGTGGAAGGCGAGCGCTCTCACCACTACGCCAACCCTGCTCCCGAACACTCGGGAACACTGCTCAGTGAACACTCAACTTCATATGCAGCAAAACGAAAGCAAGGATCCAGTGTGTTCTCACGATGCGACGTAGCTATTTCAAAGCACTTCCACTGCCCGCTATGACTGATTGTGTCATATGTCCTCTGTTTCCAGGACAACGATTATGAATGAAATCAACATGACAATGAAGAGCCACGGGATGAGCATTGACGCACGTCACGTGATGCTTCTTGCCGACCTCATGACGTATAAGGTAGGTCAAATTTCCATTCTTCAGCACGCATGCGTGAAGGTATTAAATGCCGCCTGGTATTCCTTCTATCATGCGCCGCCATTTTGGCTGTATTCCTGGCCTCCCATATGCGTAGGGATTGGGTTCTATCAATAAGCTTCAGGGTGGGTCCAACAGCAGCCCACTGGGTGGGCAATCTCGTTAAGCGAAGTCTTCGTTACCCTTGCCCAACGGTGAGGAAGCGAGCTACTCTGGGAAGTATGGTTAGAAATCTAAAAATATCGCATATTCCGCTATTAAAATGTGATTTTTTTTCTTACTCCCCAGGGGGAGGTTCTGGGTATAACAAGGTTCGGGCTTGCGAAGATGAAGGAGAGTGTTCTTATGCTGGCCTCGGTAAGTATGTGATTTAACTTTGACACTTTTGCGTTCCACCTCGTGATCGTGATACCTATGAAGTACCTTTAAAGTTACTAAAGGTTCTCGAAATAAAACAATCAATCAAACAAAGAGTTGAGTTTTGTACCAAACGCTCCCTTAGTAGATCGCTTAATTCATACCATTGTATTCATACTTTGTATTCGTATTTTATCGCATGCATTTCCACGCACTTCTTACCCATTCTTACACTTTGTACACCTTTTATTTTATCATTTCGTATATAAGGTCTCCGCTGGATATATTTTAATATCCATGATGATGTCGTGGATCGGCGAAAGCTTGGGTTTTAATTTTTAACAAGACAGTAGCTACAGGCCTCGCTTGAATCTAGACAAAGTGTTGAGAGAAAACAAAAAATAGGCATGTTGGCTAATACGCGAGTTAAGATGTCTGAAAACGGGTTGTTTGTTCATATAATGTTATTACATGTTTACAGTTCGAGAAGACCTCCGATCACTTATTCGACGCCGCGTTACACGGACGGACTGACTCCATTGATGGTGAGCATAACTTCACTGCAAGGCATTAAAGGGCTGTTTACATTGGCATTTGACATGTCAGCGACTTTAGGGACCCCAAAGATGAATGTGCTTTGCTCTTGTGGCTGTACAAGAGTAAAAACGATCAAATCGCCTAGAAATTCCCGGTAGTTTATGCAGACAATTTGCAATCGTACACAGCCCTCTTGAAGTAGATTGCCGTGTGTGTTATTTGGTTCGGTTCCCCCACCCCACCCCTCTTTTTTCTCGTTTCCATTCTTTAGGGAGTTTAACAAACGAGGACGCGACGGCAACGAAAACGTCATTTCAAAATAAATCTTCTCGTTATTGTAGCTCTTTCGCGATTATTCCAATTTGTTCAACTTGTAAAATGTCAGCGAACTATCCAGGAACTAAATCTCTATGAACGGCGTTAAAGTAAAGAAAAAGAAGAAAATATTGCCATCATGTGCTCATGTTCTCGCCAAAACCTAAAATTTGGTCATTTCACGTTGTTGTTTTGCAGAGGACGGCAAAGAAATGTACCAAAATGCAAAACGCACGTGCAGAGCTATTGTTTTTGCTCAATAAACCTATTGTTTTGTGACGTTCTCGTTGATGTTCCCGTCCTCGTTTCTTAAGCTCCCTTTTATTAAATCTACGACGAATACTTGTCCTGCCTCCAGTTTTTGTTGTTATTCTTGGGAATCCTATGGGATGGAGGAAAGTACAGCAAACGATTGCTTCGCGTCTTCGGCTTAAAGCCCCTTGGAAACGCTCCCAATATTTGTTTCAACTGCCATGCAGCAACTCCCAACAACACCCTGTTGGGTGTTCAAACACAACGAACATGTTGGGCTAGTAATGTTGCAAGCGTTTGGACAAGCTTTTATATTTGTTGGTAGTTAAAACAGCAACACCCAACACGGTATTCAAACGCACCCAACATGTTGGGCCAACAATGTTGGGTGTTGCTGGCCAACAATGTTGGAAACGTTTGGAGAAGCTTTTATATTTGTTGGTAGTTAAAACAGCAACACCCAAGATGGCATTCAAACACACCCAACATGTTGGACCAACAATGTTGGATGTTGCTGGCCAACAATGTGGGAAGCGTTTGGACAAGCTTTTATATTTGTTGGTAGCTAAAACAGCAACACCCAACATGGTATTCAAACACACCCAACATGTTGGGCCAACAATGTTGGAAGCGTTTGGACAAGCTTTTATATTTGTTGGTAGTTAAAAGAAAACAACACCCAACACCGTATTCAAACACATCGAACATATCGGGCCAATAATGTTGGATGTTGCTGGCCATACACTTTAGGATGGTAAGGCATGGACAATGCTATAGAGCGGTTTTCAATTGAGTGTCGAAAGTAACACTGGTTTCGCTTTGGTTTTGCATTGCTTTGCTCTGTGATTGGCCAGGAAAACTCGCGCCACTTTCTCAACCAATGAAAACCAAAACCAATGGCGGCTTGCACGCGCGTACTTTCCCGCGCTTTGCGCCGGTTGCGTGTAATTACTTCGTATTCTGATTGGCCCATTGCACTGTTTCTGTCTGTTGTGATTGGCTGGAGTAATTGCTTTGGTTTTGCCGGGTTTTACGACACTCAATTGAAAACTGCTCTGTTGATAAGTTCTGGTTCTATCTCCAAAAGTTAATGCTGCTCCTCGGTATTGTCGCTTTGTCTCTGTAAATCAAAGTAATCGAGCTGTGCTTTGTTTTTTGCTCCTGTAGGAGTAAGTGAGTGCATTATCATGGGAATCCCGATGAGCATTGGCACCGGGATGTTCAAACTTCTTCACAAATATCCTTTTACACATTTCGAAGTCACTACTCTAGCTCCATTTAGCGCCTGTCTGCAAACTGCTCTCAAGATTTGTTGGAGGAGGGGAGAGGCTGTTGATAACCTATTATTTTAGACACGGCATTATGATTTCAGTTTTATGTTTTAAATGGTTATTGCATCGGTAGAAGTCGCTTTTTTTTTTTTTTTTCAAAGAAAGAGGTGTTCGTGATGCAAATTTCTTATCTTTCTGCTCGAGGTCTGCCGTCTTCCCTAATAGTCCAGTGCTGCGACATTGGTTTCTCATGCGACCTTCTTTCATGGGTGATCTCTTTAGTTTCAATCCCTTGTAGTTCATTCATTTTAGAGATGTAAACTGCGAGAACAAATGAAAGGACAGTTTTTATTTATTTATTTATTTATTTATTTATTTATAAGCGTTTAGGAACTACATCAATGGAAGTACAACAAGAGGTCATGAAGTCCCTTACAAAGGTCGACCTCCAATGGTCAGAGAGTGAAACATCGGAATAGGACAGACACTAGGGGTGGTCACAGCCAGAGTTTTGTTACGTCCCTAATTGTTCTTTTACGTCCCACAGAGTCTGATTAAGGGAAAGTATTATGAGACGGGGCCTACGGTTTATCGTCCTTATCCGAGAAGACTAGAAAGTCTAACCGTTTGCAGATGTCATTACAAAGGCAGCACTTTCTCCTCAATTATTTAAAGACCCTGAGTGTTGGTCTGGCCGGGGTTTGAACCCGCCACCTTTTGCACGGTAGTCCGGTGCTCTACCACTGGGCTAACGGGTCGGCGCTTCAGTTCCATCTGCCAGAACTGGCCAGGAATTCCAACTTCATTGAAACTCGATCAAATCGAACTAAATGGTTTCTCGCGTGAAAGGGCATCTCAAAGTTAGTAGTTTCGGTAACTTTGGGGTCACCTCGCAGCTCTTACAAGATCTCACCTGATTGGAGACCACCCTTCAGGTGAGACAAAAGAACAAACAATGTACCCTAGTCCTAAAACAATAGGGCTGCGACACTATCCCCGCTACTGAAATTTAGAGCTTATAGGAGCTGCGGGGCTACCGCAACTTTGAGCAAGTTTGGATGAAAAGCCACCAGATAACATAAATTTAAAAATCCATACAAATGTCTCAGTTTCGGAAAGTGCATCCCACACCATACAAAGTCTCTAATTTTCATGAGTTCAGCTCCTATTCAATTGAACAGCCTTAATATTGGTTAGGTTACCACTTTGAGATGCTCTTTCACATGGTGGAAACAATTTTCTCCAATCCATAAATTAAAAAAAAATAATAATAAATTTCCCATTGCCCTACTCTTTTCCAGAGTGAGCTATTTGGATGACAGGTTCTTTAGCAGTCCTTTGAATTTCCTCCAAATGGTACATATGTCCACCCAGTTATGATAGAGATATCTAATATATTTCACTTGCAGCCTTTGAATTAGGAGAGACACTTTGCCAATGTCTTGTTTATTATCCTTAACATGCCTCACGCCAGCGAAAACAGGACCGCCTACCCGCCGTAATCTGCTATTTGACAACCCCGAATTTCATCTGCCGCAGCCTACCACAACAGTTGTACGGTAGATTTTGCACTCTTCAAATTATAAATACCTGCTATATTCTTGGACTTTGAATAGCAGCAAAAAATGTAAATTTGATATTCGAGCAGTTTGTTGACAAAAGAATAAAAAATAGAAAGGAAGTGAATGCATACAGTGCAAAAAGCGTGTTACCTCTCAAATCCGATTTTATTTTGTTGATGAAAATCTAATTTCTTGTTGTAGTTTGACCTCTTGGTCAACAATTCATGTAATGAGAATAGACGAAATGGTCTCCGAAGACAAAATATGTGGACTGCAGGCAGGCTCTTTCTTTTCTTAAGTTCTGTAGTACGCATTAAAACTAACGAGCGGCGCCCTCTCGTTCTTTTTCCCAATTTTCGTTATTTTATCGTCCGTTTGCGCAAGTTGATGTGAGGAAAAAGCAGTCTACCAAATTCCTTCAACTTACATCATAAGAAATATATGTAGGACAGTGGGGAGAATATTTATGTTGATAATATGCTCAAGGGTTACAAAATAATAATGAATGAAAACGTGGACGAGGAAGGTTTTGAAGACCGAGGTTCAAAATTTCGCCGTTTTAAAAGAGAAGCGATCGAAGACACTTTCACGTGGACGCGAAACGATTATGAAAATAGTTGTGACATGACATTCATTGTCAATAAGAAACCGGCGAAAAAAAAACTGTTCGAAAGCGTTTGAACACGTATGTTTTGTTTGAAAGCGGAAAAGTTAACTGCGTGTTCTGAAAACGTTTCCACCCGTATGTCTTTCTAAAATTGAAAACATTGAGGAAAGCAAACGAAAACGCCATTGTCAAAATTCAGCTCAGTTCTTCAGAAGTTGTTAAGTCGCCTGTTCTGACTTGTTGTTGAACGGAAGAACATTAAGTCCTTTTGCCGTTTTCACCGTATATCTCCGGTCGACCTTTCGAGTCTTGGTAGCGTTTTAAAAAAATTCTTCTCGGCATTTTTATCGTTTCGGTGCAGACATGAACACCAAAGGAAAGCAATGTTATGCTGATTATATGTGCGTTGTCGTTTTAATCTACACGTGCGTGGTCTGACTTGATAATCAGCAGCTCATCCCACGTGGAGATATAATTGTCCTCTTCAGACACGAAATGCGGTTATACATTTCACAATCCAATATCTTTTTGAGGCGTCAGTTCGTTTTAATGTAATTCTTCAGTTATACGTGTCTGCTATATATTGTTTAAACGCACTAAGGAGAAATACTGACCGATTCCTTTGGGAATTTTCTAATCCTCTTTAATTCTTTACTTGTCTTAAAGGAATTATTTTGATAACTTTCAGGTACATTATTTCCCGGCCGAAAATCTACTTACTTTCAAGTTGCATGCACGGTTATTTCAGTACGAGTCATTGTTGAGATGACGTCGCAGAAAATAAGGGTGGATTTCCAAACTTCACGTGCGTTTGAACGTAAATTTAACTGGCTTCACGGAGGCAAAGAACGGTTTGCGTAAAACACAGACAACGCAATCGTAGCATGTGAGACGTGGGGTTATTAACGGAATTGGAGCTGTACATATTTGTGGTATATATCTAGAGTATGTCAAAATAAAATGGTATTTATCTTTATTTTATGTTTCTTTCGAGTGTCTTGCGCACTCAAAAGCCAAATTTCGGGGCATTTGCACGTGAAAATTGCAGAGGATTGAGTCGAGTCACTGGACAGTAATTCGGGTGAAAAACATCGACAACACGGCCTTAAAACCAGCCGGGACATACCAAGAGACATTGAAGTAAAAGTAAGAATACTTTATTTCGTATTATTTTCAGTTTTTCTTCCGGGTAACGCCGTCCGGTGATATCTATAATACGGCTAACTCTAACTCGACTCGGCTCATTCTGCAATTTTCACATGCAAATGCCCCGAAATGTGGCTTTTAACTGGGCTAGACACCTGAAGAAACCATAAATACAGATAAATACCATTTTATTTTGACACACTCTAAATTTTAACCACAAGTATTTACAGCTTCAAATCCGTACAATCCCCACGATTGGGTTGCCTGTACGTAAACGTAAACGGTTGAACTGAGCTCCACTTTTAGCGTGCACGCAAGGGGTTTTCATATCGTCTCTAATTTAAGTTCGTAAAGTCAGGTAAATTCATGTTCAAATCCATTACAAATTTACGCCACGCAGAAAATTTACTTTAAGTTTGCGATGCAGCTCTTGATAACAACATACTATTTGTGTGTTCTTCTTCCTACCTACCTACCTTCTTCCCCGCCCTCCCTCCCTTCCTTCCTTCCACCCCTCCCTCCCTTCCTTCCACCCCTCCCTTCCTCCCTTCCACCCCTCCCTCCCTTCCTTCCTTCCACTCCTCCCTCCCTTCCACCCCTCCCTCCCTCCCTTCCACCCCTCCCTCCCTTCCTTCCACCCCTCCCTCCTTCTTTCTTCCCTCCTGTACTAAGCTTCACCCCCTTTATCTTTTCCAAAATAACACGAGAATTTTTGATGCAAATAGACCATAAATGTATCTCGCCCTCCTTAACTTGTGGCTAATCTACACGAGCGATTTGTTGCGTGCACGTGCAAGACTTGCCATCGAGATGCAAAAATGGCGCACATAGACGATGCCGTAACCAGTGCTTTGTCGCGAAGAATTCATCTCTTTCAGATTCCTTATGACCGCCCCCCCCCCTTTTTTTGTCCACTGCCGCGTTGTCTGTGTGTCAATCCTTTTTCACTTCAGCAGAAGTGTAGGGGGAGCATCTATCTGTCGTTGGCTTTTCGTGACGAATGGACGCTTTTTCTGGCCGAATATGTGGTTAGCCCATCGCCCCAGCCTCCGCCTAACCCAAGATGTACGTTTGGGCAGACCACAAAACACCTTTCCATACTCTTTGCTCTTTGTGACGAGTGCATGGTTGTGTTTATTTCTTTGTTTTGTTTTTTACGTCCTTTTCAAGTCGTGTGGAGGTAAAGCAGACAAGGCCAACGGCTTAACGTCACCGTTGAAAGACGCGAACTTAGCAATTGTGTTAAGACCCTGTTTTGTGGTCCAGTGTGAGGTTTGAACCCGCGACCTTCCGCCCAGTAGTTAAGCACTCTTACCAACTGAACTAACCAGGCAGAGTTTTGTTTGACTATGAAAACTTCCTTTGTCTTGGAGTTTAACGCTGTGGGTATCGTTTATTATCTATTGTTTGGAGAGTCAGATTGCTTGCGTCATCAAGGAACGTCATAGACCACCTCCCGGCGAGTTGCTGCAGGCAATTTGTATCGCCTCATACTGGGGCCGCGATAATTCGAAAAATGGCGTCGCCCTTGCAATTACAAACAATTTGTGTAGTCGCGCGGATTGACGGGCATAGAGAGGAAGCGCAGGCGATAGTATTCGTAGCTTTAAATCAATTATTCTGTCATGTATATCCCCAAAACACCGCAATTTTCAACGATACCGAAAAAAAAAAATAAAAAAAATAAAAACGGATACCAGACGTGCTTGTGGGATTTAAGCACATGTTCCGATCCTTGAGTCACGCAATGTAACTAAGGGCTAAACTGTATCCAGCTGGTCAGTTTGGAAACGAAACAAAAATAAATTTGCCTCTGTAACTTAAATAGGCTATTTATGACATGCAAGAGTAGTATTCATGCCCAGCTTTTCATTTTTACTTGAGCTGGTGCTGCATCTGTAGACGCGTCTGTTGATCTCTTCCGGGACAAATCACATTGGAATTTCACGTGTTTCAGTTTAGATCGATCAACACGAGATCGATGTCCAAATTTTTTATCCAAGACTTTCCGTCGATAGGGTCAAGTTTAGATCGATCTCGGTCCATCCCTGGGCCCTTTTGTTCGAAAGCCGATTAGCACTAATCCACATTATCAGTCATTATATTAAACCCACCAATTATTTTTTTGCGCGATTTTATTGGCCATTTTGGATCACGTGGTGCAAATCGGAGGACGGGTATCAGGCAATATACTCCGTCCGCGTCGATATTTGTCCTCCGATTTTTCAGTCGCAAAAAAGACAAAAGAAAGCCAGTCTTTTAAAAGTTCTTCAATTTCAAATGGAAGAATCCAATCACAGTTTAAATAAAATAAACTGAACCAATCAATGCAGTTATTTACGTCATTCGCAATCGTCATCAGATCACTTTTTTCAACATTTTCAACTTCAACTGTGTATACGCGATATGAAAATTAATCGGAGGGTTATAAGATAAAGACACCCCTTTCTGGCTTGCTGATTTATCGGAGGATAATGTCCTTGGCCATTATCTTCCGATATACCAGCCGCATAAAGGGGTTTATTTACTAATTACCCACATTATTGTCCAAGCAATTAGAGAAATATTTTTTAAAGAAATTTTAAGCTCGAGCTAAAGAAAAGTTCACGTCAAAAGTTAAGAGGAAAATCTTTTGCAAAGATCGCTTTAGGATAGTAACTAAACTGGTATCGAAGTCCGTACTAACCTTGGATTAACTTAATCGTGCTTTGAACAACTGGGTCTTGAGCGCTCACCTTTGGCTCATACTTAGTAGCTAAGGCCCGGTGTAAATGTCGCATTGTACATGCGCCGAATCTTACAGTAATTTGAGTCGCCTTTTGTCGAATTTCATTGCTGCGCGCGAGTGACGTGTAGTGTAGCATGAAAATGCTGAGTTACAGGCGAAATATAATTTATCAAAATTTAAGCGTTAGATTCGGCAGATGTAAAATGCAGCGTTTAAAATCAACAACCGAACTTAGGTCGCATATTAGACCGACTGCCCGAGTCGAATATTCGACTAAACTCGCATTTAATTCAAATCTACCGGATTCAATTTATTTGAACGTCGCTTTTTACATGCACTTAGATTGGATTAAAATCAACAACCGAACTTAGGTCGCATATTAGACCGACTGCCCGAGTCGAATATTCGACTAAACTCGCATTTAATTCAAATCTACCGGATTCAATTTATTTGAACGTCGCTTTTTACATGCACTTAGATTGGATGCATGTAAAATGCGACGTTTGAACTGAGCCTTATTCGTATTGCTGTAACTAGTCGGCCTTCGGGACAGGCGTTTTGAGCGCTCATTTTTCAAGTGATGTTTTTTGTGTTCTGTTTTCGTTTTGCTTGTTTGTTTTCTGGCAATAAACTACCTTTAATATTTGACAGTTTGTTGTTCGCTGCATTCAACAGATGTACGTTCAACCATCTGTTAAGTCATGCACCCGCCGTTTGAAATTCTTACAATTGATGATAAGTTTGTCGTCAATCTTCGCCGCACGGGAAAATGATTTGAGAGAGGGTAAATTTCGGAGTACGAAAGTATTCGATTTTTGAGCTACTAGCGGTTTTGCATAATTTTGTTTTTGGAAGTGGACTCTGTAATTTTTTTTATGTACAGCGAAGAAGGAATAAATGGCCTTTGTTCGCAGTGTGTTTAACGCCTTTATATTTTCTCTTTTTTTTATCATGCAAGTTAACCAAAGTTGTCAAAGTTGTTTCATTGCTGTCGAAATGTATCACACGTAATTATAATATGCAGTGAAGTATAAGAACATTTTAACTGTAGAAGTTTGTTTCCTTTTCGGAAATAGAAAAATCATTTTGTTTCTGCGTTTTTTTTAAAAAAAGGTAATCCCATGCAGTTTCAGCAATTAAATGCCGAGAACCGTTTGCGATTATTATTATTATTATTTTTTTTTTTTGCTTCGTACAACTCCGCGTTATACTGACATACAGCGCTCTGTACTTTCAAGAAAGTCGTTGGTGGTATAGGCTTCTTTGTATTCTATAGTAATTTCGAGACCCCATTCAGCGAGTTGCTAGGTTACGGAGCAAAGAATGAGATTTCGTTAAATAGAGTCTATTGTTCAACTGTCTAGGATTACTAAACCACGTGTAATTCTTAACGCCAATACTTGAAATCGGTAAACTCCGTTTTGCAACAATGAATGAGCTTTCTTCGTAAGGTTGTGCTCTCTGGCTTAGCATCCCTCAAAACTAATCATCTGAACTTTAAATTCGGTCCGCTCATTCAAGCATCGAGTTTTATTTTATCAAATTTTCTTACTCCTTCAAACCAGACTTGTTTTCGGCAGATAGTATTGATATTGTTTTGGAACAAGACGATCTATTCAGAATGTAATAGTGAAAATCAGAAAAACCATTCATTAATCCTTGCGAGAGATAATGTAAATGTCGTTATAACTTGTGATAAAACCCGTTGCCATCGCCGATCCCTTAACACGCGTGATGTAGGAATTAGAAGCGAGTTCGTGTGTTGTGGCGTGATATTTGAAATAATCTTCCACGTGGTGTACAGACAAAAGACTCCACTTAGGCGCCTGATTTAAGCGATTTCAAAATTGAACCGCATGTATAATTTGTATTCATTGACGTTTTCAACGGACCGCATCAAAAAACAAAATGTCTCTTGGAGTTTCGGATTTCGGAGCGACACGGATAAACCGATGTTTTAATGTGACCGCAAAAGCGAGTTTTATAATCTGTGGTAATGTTCGCAAATGAACTCGCAGTTTTTAGTTCCTGTCTTTAAAACAATTGTTTACGATCCCTTTTAGCTTGAATCAATGAGATATGCTACACTTAATGCCATAAAGCTTTCCCCTTGCGCGAAAAAAATCCTTAAAAATCTTTGCCCATCGATACGGCAACTCTTAAGCTTCGCGCGGAAACCCAGGATAATTTGGGGGAGATAACACACTGTAACCAAAACCAATCCTATTTAGAAACAACTTTATTTAATTGATTTTATTTCAATAACATGTTGACACGACACAGCTGTACACTCGCTTAATAAAGATACTTTAGTCAATAAAAGCTGTTCTTTGAACTTGCGAACTTTATAATACAGCAATATCCAACTGACTAACCTTTTCTTGAACAAAAGCAAAAAAAGGAACGCGATTTACAATATCTTACAAAATAAAAGCATATATAAAAGTCATTATTTCGTATCAGTCGTGAGCAAAGTCTTGAAATCCCTTCAAGTAGACGTCGAGTTCTGAACTTTTGATTCCGTAGTGGTCACCATGCTGTGAAAAATGGAAAAGAAATCACAATTACTCAAAAATTATTGTTGCCAAATTTACAGAAGAGGCGCACCTTCTTTGACTATTTGGCGCGCGCAAAACTACAGACAACTTAACTTAGATCAGTGCTCACAACTTGTGAAAGAATTTATGAACAATGACTCAAACATATACCTGAAATTGGTCCAGCGTTTTTGGAACTATAATCGTGACCGCTTGATCGTGCATCAGCAAATTTGTAGTTCCGGGGATATTCGGCGCGATATTTGCTGTAGACATGTCAACTGGCGGAAGCTGCCCGGTAAATACAGCGGAAGATTGTGAGCCTTTCAAGTAACAACTCAGCATGGCGATATAGTCTATTGCCATCCGTAACACCTCGATTTTAGACAGTTTTTGCGGATTCTGGTCCACGCATGGCACCTTCTTTCGCAAGAGTTCTAAAGCGTTGTTCAAAACATGTCGTCTTTTGCGCTCACGAGCGCTCGCTTTCAACCTTCGACTTCTATCAAGCTGTGCCCACTTTCGGTATCTCGAGCTATCGCCCGAGTTCGCCTCCTTGCTCGAAGGCACGATTTGATCACTGGTGTCGTTGTCTTCGCCAACTCCTTTTGTCATGTTTTTTCCCAAAGTGTTGTGGCTCGCAGATGCTTTTTGCCGCTCTTGTTGGTCTTTCAGCTATCAGTAGCCCAGTGCCTATTGTGTCAGTTGTAACACATCTTTCTTTACTGCACGCGTGCGGGGGTAAGCTAATTACCATAACAAAGCGTGCACACGCTTCTCATTTTGCGCGTGCTCGGGTAACGGTGCTTTTTGTTTTATAAACGTTAATCTTGGCAATTTGTCGCTTTCTAAAGCCTTTATATTAAAACTGTCTGCAGTGCCGGCCACATGAAATCGTTTGTGATTGCTTTTGTGAAAAAGATATCCGTCTTTTTTTTCTTATAGATCGATCAATATCGATCAATAAGCAGAAACGCATCGAGTACGGAAATTCCATACACGCTGACCAAAGCGGAAAAGTTTGAAAGGAGAAACTTGGCGTTTCCTTGTGAATGGAATGAAAGAATAACAACAAAGAGATTTTTTAAAAGGGGGTTGGCCCTTCGATAAATAAAAACGGTGACGAGGAACTTCGAACAAGTCTACAGAGTTGTATTTATCGTCCGGCTGCCTGTGGGCAGCAAAAAAGGATGAAAGTCTGGCTGTCTGCTGTCTACTTTGATAGAGAAAAACATTCAGTTTTTGACGACAGTAAATAGTGACCAAAAGCAATGTAAAAAATTTTAAAATAATAAGCTGCCTATGAAGCCCTCAGTTAATTGCAAGGTGGAGCAATCTTTAATAAACTTGTTGTGACGAAGTAAACGAAACATAACATGAAATTGTGCTCACTACGTTTCCATAGAGTGTTCGCACTTTAGAATTATTTTTATGTTATCCGCAAAATCACATTACAACGCTTATCAGCTCCGCGTAAACAAATTAACTACTCAATTAATCACAGTTAATTTGAGTGCTAAATTATTCAGATGTATTTATAATTTCCATATTCGCAAAAGTTAAATACACTCAGTTCAGCTACGTAGTATTGGTATAAATCTACTAGCGTTCTATCACGAATGCCGTTCTCTGATTGGCTGCGCTACTCGCGCTCTTTTCAGTTGTAGATAGTGAGTAGCGGTTGTCAACAAAATGGCGGTCGCTTCTTGCGTTTTCGTAGTGTGTGCGAGGATGATTTAGATAATTTACTTATTTATTTTTGAACGAATAGTAGATTTATACTAAAACAATTAGATTATTCGCTCATCAGCAAACAATTAGATTATAAGCTCGAGATTTCTATCGCGTGATAGCTGATGAGGGCGCAGCCAGAATCAGCTATCACGCATGGAAATCGAGAGCGAATAATCTGATTGTTTTAGTACAAATCTACTAGTCGTTCACAACCAAACAAATAAATTATCTAAATCCTTCTCGCAGAAAGCGGTCGCCATTTTGTTGACAATCGCTATTCACTATCTATCGCAGAATAGTTAGCGAGTAGCGTAGCCAATCAGAGAACGGCATTCGTGATAGAACGCTGGTAGATTTTTCATAATGTGGGTTTTCATTTGAGTGGACTCAAGTCAGAATTACCGACCGTTATTGTATTAAACTGGATTATCGGAAAATGTTTTGATATGCCGAGAGGCCATGCGATATTAGCCATAACACTACGCCTGACAAATGCAAGCGATTAAATCGTCTTCTGGTCTTAAAAAATGAAATCAGTCAAGGGTTTTGCCGGCGTAGCACGCGCAAAATTGCGAACCGTTAGATAGCCAGTAATTCCAATTGGCTTCTTAAAACCGATGAAGGCCGACGTTGCGCAGCTGTTCGGTCGAAACGCTTTCTTAGACTGTTCGCGGTCTCTGTGTTGTCCTAGATTTGTAGCGCGCATTGGATCAAGCGCTCGGCCGCGAGCGGCGAAGCGGCGAGCAGCCGCGAGAAACGCGGTGGAAAGGGAAAAGAGTACAAGAGTTGTTTTTAACGTTTCCACAGGCCAGTATTAAACACAACTTCAAATGTATGTCACTGACTTCAATTTTAGCGGTCTGATAATCTTCTCCGTTGTTTTTCATGAAACAGTTACTCCACTCGAGCTTCCTGGAATGAGGCGGATTATAGCTAACGATGGATGCACCCCGTTTGTTATTTATTAATAGAGAGCTTAAGCAACGAGGACGGTGACGGCAACGAGAACACCACGAAACAATAGGTTTAATGAGCAAAAACAATCGCTCTGCACGTGCGTTTTACATTTTGGTACATTAGTTTGCCGTCTTAAGCAAAACAACAGCGTGAAATTACCAAATTTTAGGTTTTATCGAGAACGTGAGCGTGTGACGGTGAACTCTTCTTTCTTTTTCCCAAGTTCAACGCCGTTTTTACTAATTTAACTCCAGGATAGTTCGCCCACATTTTATGTCCCCCGTCTGAATTTCAAACCTTTACATGTCGCAATTTCGGAAGGTCCGGATGTCGCTGTCGGAATTTCATGCAGTGACAATTATGTCGATGTCGCAGTTTCGGAAAGTTCGGAAGGTTTCTGAGGTCGTCTTTCTAACAAAAAAATGCGTTGTCGTAATTCATGGGTCGTAACTCAGTGTGTTTCCACAGAGAAGACTGACAGAACGATGAACGTTTTGAAAATACAAACTCATTCTCGACATTCTCCTCTGCCCGAATGCCATCGAGTCGCTGTCTTATTTAAAACCGCCAATGTCGCTGTCCACTTTGCTTTTATTTTTGTCACCGTCGCCCCTTTTCACGGGAGCGATCTTGTCGTTCGTCGTCCTTTCATTTCCGTTTCAAAGCCGTGTCGCCTGTCGGAATTTACCCTAACAAAGCTGATGTCGGGGTGGGGAGGAGTGGGGCTGATGTCGGGATCGATCTTTAGAACGGATTTTGGCGGGAAACCTCAGTCAGCAGGTGCATATCGATGTATCAATCCTTTATATCTGTATCTACCTCACTTCCCTCGATTTACTCAGTGACATTCCCCGTGCGCGTATGGAGCGCTTTTCAATTGAGTGTGGTAAAGCCAAAACCAAACATACGAAGCAATTACATGCAGCCGACGCCAAGCGCGGGAAATTGTGCGCGTGCAAGTCGCGATCGGCTTTCGTTTTGCTTCTTATTGGTTGAAAACCTGGCGCGAGTTTTGCTGACCAATCACAAAGCGAAGCAATGCAAATCCAAAGCAAACGCAATTTACTTTCGATGTCCAATTTGAAACCACTCTAAAAACAATCGAATTAGAAAGAGTTGTCTTCGGATATAATAGACATGATTACAGTGCGACCTCTATTAAGCGGCCATCATCGGGACTTAATAGAGGTTGGCCGTTTAATAGAGGTACAATATAAATTGGGAAGAAACGAGCAGTAAACGTGATTTATTGACTCTGTATAGCAAAATTCTTGTTAAAAAGTGTACATATGTGAAGATACATTCAAAAATCATTGTAACGAAACATCAAGTGCCCTGTATTGTCGCATTTCCAGTCCGTGTAAACTTGTACTGTACTAACACAGAGGGCATGCTACTTGAAGCACAGTTCAAGTGCTGTGCAGAAAAATGTGCAAATCTATGTAACAAAACCAAGTTTCTAAGACCTTTTTTACACCAACAGTCTGTAAATTCTACTGTAGTTCGATTCAAACCCTTTGACGGACGATTTACTTAAAATAATGGGTCACTCATATTGATCTTTGACGTTGTGAGGCGCGAAGTTCTAAAGGGCAGATCAAGTCATCTGCCTTTCCGATAGAAAAGGCGAGGTCCTCGTAACCATAAACTGGGCAAGGTGTCGGAGTTGATCGGTGATGCACATGACCTCTGCGAGGCTCTTGATGGCTAAAAACAAAACAAAACTTGAGCAACAAGGATTTTTATAGACCCGCAATAAAGTAGGTTTTCGCGCCACAGAACAGTGGGTGCTTTTATAGCATGTGAAAGATACTAGTACTATTTGTTTTGTGGAACGGCAGTTTCGCTTTTATGTGAGAACGCTCAGCCCAACGTAAAATGAATCTGTGAATCGTCATTGCAATTATGGCAGTGAAAATAAACCAGGAAAAAAATAAACGAGGCTTGTACGGGATTCGAACCCACGACCTCTGCGATACCGGTGCAGTGCTCTACCAATTGAGCTAATAAGCCAACTGGGAGCTGGTCATTTTGTTGGTTCGTAATATATTCGTAATATACCCTTTATTTTCACTGCTGCTTAAGTAGTGTTTATAAGTGAGATGATCATTCACAGCTTCATTCTTTAATCCACAGTTCAAATATATGATTTTCATATGTTAGTCGTTTATCCAACGTAAAATGTTCAAATGTTTAAGCTTTCAATCTGGTTTCTGTCGACTTTACTTGATTTCATAAGCATTTCTATCCTAGGGTCGGTAGCACTCTGAGAGAATACACTCTAGAAACGCTAACTTAACCACGAACGATCTAACACTATTTTCTCTGCACGCCGTAATTTGTGGTGGGTCCGTCAGTCTGTTAGAGCTTCTACTCAGTAGCCTAACAGCCTCGTTCTCAAGCCCAATACCAAGCTGTATCTCGGCGGCGATCAGCTCAACGAATGGTAATGATAATGGCATCAGTCCATATTTGATCTCACCCACCACCCAACTCACACATGAATGTAAAAGATAGAGGTAAACCACCACACCGGGAACTATGACCCCATACTCTTTTCGAACACTGTGTGGGTTCTTTAACGCCCCACAGATTATAAGGTACAAGTGTTGTGAGACGGGACCTACGGTTTATCGTCCTTATCCGAGAAGACTAGAAAGTCTAACCGTTTGCAGATATAATTACAAAGGCAGCAGTTTCTCCTCAAATGACGTCACTTTTGACCGCGCCCTAAGGACCACTGGGAACGAGGGCGACAGCCTGATGTACTTCCAGGCGCAGGGATGGAATAAAGAAGAAATGTGTCGAGAGGATTACGCTCTCGATATATATTTATTTTTCCTCTCGCATCCTTGACCTCTCTTGGAACCCGGAAGCAGGTCCCATAGATGGGTGTTTAGGGGGAAGTCTGAAATCTTCGAATTGAATTTTGACCACATCAGTGTTCGGCTTGAATATGTTGTACAAATCTTGTACATTTTTAGTCGTTTATGCTTGCCACAAATGGCTTCTTTTACCTTTTGATGTTTCCTTGGTCGGACACTCTTCTTTGTCGACATCGTTGTTGCCCTCAATGGCTCGTCTACAAGAAGCTTATTTTGCTGGAACAGTTGCCCGGATGAACGGTCTGAACTGCTCAAACAGTGCTGAGGAGAAAAACCAAAAATAGCCTTCTTGAAAGACGCTTGTTCCCTTTTTGTTTTTGGAGATTGGGTGATAGTTTGGCTTTGATATCGTTATTACTCGAATAAGCGCCCGCGCTCTAATAAGCGGCCTCCCCCGAATAATAGGGAGCTTTAGCAACGACGACGGCGACGGCAACGAAAACGTCACTTCAAAATAGAACTTCTCGTTTTTGTAACGCTTTCGCTAATATTCCAATTTGAACTATTCAGGGACTAAATTGTTATGAACGCCGTTAAAGTAAGGAAAAAGAAAGGAAACTTTACAGTCGCACGCTCCCGTTCTGGAGAAAACCTAAAATTTGGTCATTTCACGTTGTTGTTTTGCAGAGGACGGGAAAGAAATGTACCAAAATGTAAAACGCACGTGCAGAGCCATTGTTTTTGCTCATTAAGGCTATTGTTTTGTGGCGTTCTCGTTGCCGTTGCCGTCGTCGTTGCTAAAGCTCCCTAATAATAGTAAATAAGAACCCCCTCTCGAATAAGCGCCCTCCTCCCGCCCCCTCACTTTCTTAAATAGTAGAGATACGAGGAAAATTCGTTTCTATTTAACAATTAGATTATGAGCTCAAGATTTCTATCGCGTGATAGCTGATGAGGGCGCAGCCCGAATCAGCTATCACGCATAGAAATCGAGAGCGAATAATCTAATTGTTTTAGTATAAATCTAGTAGTCGTTCAAACCTTGAGAAGTAAATTATCTAAATCCTCCTCGCAGAAACTTGGAAAACGCGAAGAAGCGGCCACCATTTTGTTGACAACCGCTACTCACTATCTATCACAGAACAGATAGCGAGTAGCGTAGCCAATCAGAGAACGGCATTCGTGACAGAACGCTAGTAGATTTATACTAATGTCACTTTATTTACAATCTTTAAAGCCTCACCTACGCCAACATCAGTACGTGTTGGGTAATAGTTTATTTTCCGTTAAGTCACCTCCAGTTGTGAGGCCTTCCAAGGGGTGGTCTGGTGTCGCTTTGTCGTTCGTTTACGACTCCCTATTTCGCTTGTTTCACTCGGAACAAATGTCGCTGTCGCAACGAAAACAAAGAGAAATGGAAAGTGAATTGTCGCTGTCGCAAGCTGTCGCGCGTTTCCTGCCAATTTCTGTCGGTTGTCGGTGTTTTGGGAGAAGATTGTCGCCTGTTTTCGGAGCCATGTCGCTTGTCGCTTCTACCCCTTGGAAGGCCTCCACGTGCTTTGAGAACGTTTTATGTGCATTAGACAAAATAGAGTTACAGTTAGTTGAAAGAAAAACTTAATAAGCCCCTCCTCATTAGTTCGAAATTGTAAATAAGCGCCCGGGCGCTTATTCGAGGAAATACGGTAACTCAAACAGGGAAGGTCGACAGTCGCCTCACTTTTGCTTTGTGACCCCTCCTCCACCTCTCACCCTTCTTCTCTACTCATTGTTGGGTTCCAACGTAAAATACCTACTATGAGGGGGTGGTGAGGAAGTGGTAAAACTTACCAAAAATGGAAGTTGGCAGCCACTTATACGTCGACCCTCTAATTGGGGGTCAAACCTCACCGGTTAAAATTGCGAACGAAGCGGATAAACTTCCTCTCTGTCAAACAATTTTTTTCCGTGTTTCTTTTACTAAAACCCGCACAGCTGTCTAATGGAGTGATTGCTTTAAAAGGTTATTGAATGATGCAAATCAACGGTGAAAGCGTGGCATTGTTGAGGCCGGAAGATAAAACGAAGAAAGAGACTGCCTGTATGTTAAATGCAAATAAGCCCGCAAAGAAAATTAAAATAAGCGTGAGTAGGTGTCGTTTAGACGCTCGGCCTGAACTGCTCAAACATAGGATGAGACAGAACTACTTGTCTCTGTCGTCAATGAGACCATCCGCTCCCCACAGACAGCTAGAAATATTGGTCTCATTTTTGATAATCATTTTCTTTTCAACGAACATGCTGCAAGTATTTGCAAGTCATTTTTTTATCATCTTCGTAACATCAGCTATATAAGAAAGTACCTGTCATCGACCACTGCTGAAATAACAAAAGCTAACAAATTTATTCCGTGATTGTTTCACTAAAAACCACACAGCTGTCTAAAGGAATACCTGCTTAAAAAATGGTTATTGAATGATGTAAGTCAACGGTCAAAGCGTGAAAGAGTAGGTGTCCTGAAGACGCTTGTCTCAATTACAGCGTTTTTACTCCTACCTTCGATTTTTAAGCTTGAGATCCTCAAATGCTAATCATGCCAGCGTATGAAACATCAATCGTTTGTGTGGTTTTTGGAAGATACATGAGACGACTTTATGATCTGTTGGATCGTTTTTAAAAAATGCGGACCACTGAAGGAGAGAAGATACTCTACTCTAAGAAAAGAGTTCGCTTCGATCTCCCAAAAAAGAATCGGAAGATTGAAGGGATTTCATTCTGCTCGCACAGTATCGATACTCGTTCTATATATCGTTTCAAAATATTGTTATACCTAGGGGGCTTGCAACCCCCTCCCCCTCCCCACTTCCCTCATTGGGAGTTAGTGTGTCCAAGGCCTAATCCTTTTAGGTCTTAGATGGGTTGCTAGTTTTAATCATCTTTATGCGAAAAGGAGTATGATCTGTCGCCATTTTGTTGTGAAATATGGTATCACTTTTAATCAGGGAACCATTTAGGTCTGAAACTATTGATGTATACATTTAGCCAAGCCTAACAGAGGAGTTCCATAATAATAACAATAACAATAATAATAACTTTTAACTGGCATTTACATAAGACTGCATATTGTTGAATACCCGTATATATGAACAACAATTTCCAGTTTGTGAATGGTAGATGAAATAAATCATATATGAGCTGCTGAATTGAAATCAAATGGAGAATGATCCTCGCAGTTGTGAATACGTGACCTCGCGATACCGGTGCGATGCTCTACTCAACTGAGCTATGAAGCCACTGACGTTGGGAGCAGGTCAATTATGGGTTCATATGTTCCCGTGAAAGTAATGAGTGTGAATGATATATGAAATAAATCATATATGAACTGCGGAAATGAAATGAAATGAAGAAATGATCCTCGCAGTTGTGAACGCAATTTATGCAATTGCGTAAAGAAGCCTGAAAAACGATTCAGGACTTAAACCCCGTCTACGCACGCAAAGCTCCGCTATAAGAGTGATATGCAATCAGTTTCATCAATAGGTGGATGGTGAAAAAATGCCTCAGCGTAACTTTCGCATGCGTAACTCAGTCTCAAACATAAACGGAATTGTTTGAGGAACATGTTCCTCAATATTTGCCTCAGTGAACATTAAAAAGATCTAACCTATCCCTGGACGACGGTTAAACAATGTTTGATATTCAAAACCTAACGTTGCAAACGAATGTCAGAAACACCCCCCACCCCTCCTCCGCCAAGAAGCACCCCACACCACTAAACTGCGGGCTATTTTTTCTTTCACCTACCTAAAAAGTGGAAGGAAACAACCGCACCTGCAACAGTTTAACAAATAGCCATTTTTGACGTATTGTGATATTGCTGTTAGATGAACAGTTGAACACCGATCGCCTCTGCTGTTGGATTAATTCCCACGTTACATCGGTTACCATAGCAACACGCTGGCTCCGCGAAAATAGGGGACTTTAGATTTGAGTACGAGTACGAGATCGAGTACGAGTACGACTTTCAAACTTCAAACCAGTCACCTCCACAGAACCCTTACTCTTCCTCATTGCTTAATAACAGAAAATAAGATTTTCGAAACAGGACTGATATACGAAGTGCTTATGTAAAGCACGTGAACCACATTTGAAAAGTCGTACTCGTACTCGATCTCGTACTCGTACCCAAATCTAAAGGTCCCTAATGACCAGCTCCCAGTTGGCTTGTTAGCTCAGTTGGTAGAGCACACCGGTATCGCAGAGATCACGGGTTCGAATCCCGCACAAGGCCGAGTTTTTTTCAGGTTTTCCTCGCACACCTGTGATAGATCGTTCGCATCCTCATTCTCTAATCATCCGCAGTTCAATATATGATCTTAAAGGAGCACGGTCACGATATTTGGTCAATATTAGAGAGATAAAAAATTCTCTATAATAATGACCCAAAATATCGTAACCGTGCTCCTTTAACATATACGCATTCGCAATAAATCTCAAATTCATCCGACTGTCTGCTGATGGTGGGTAAAAGAAGGAATGCATATGGTTTGACGGTGCAAGAGAGGATAACAAGCTTTGCATTTGTAACTAGGACGATCTCTCCCCCTCCCCCCACCCCCGTAAAAAAAAAGCTGAAAAAGATTTTGGAGGCAAAGAAAAACCAAACATAATGGTTCAGTTTTGTTTGAAATTATTTTACCAATACACAATTTTGCTAATGATCAGTTCCTGGTGAATTGTGGGTAGATCCAGTCCCTTGTGGGGGCAAACGGCCATTTTAGGACGTAACTTGAAATTGTTTTTTTGACCTTTTGCCCCCACAAAGGACTGGATCTACCCACAATTCACCAGGAACTGATCATTATTCAGGTCTCATTAACGGGGGACCAGGAGCTCATAGAGACGGTGGCTCATTCAAATCTTAAACATCCTGTTTTTGTCTTAAAACAGATTTTGTACAAAACTGAGTGGTGTCCGCTACTTGAGCGAAATCAAAGCGTGGAATAAATTGGGCTTAAAGGGACGGCAGAATTTGTGCTTTACTTCAATTTTTTATGATTTTATTTACATCAATCTTCGTACACTGAAGCGTTTTCTTGGCAACTAACACCGACTTCTTCGATGGAAAGTTGAAAGCTGCCTCTCGCGTGGAAAGTATCAACACTCGTCGGTTCCGGAACCTCGCTTATCACTTTGTAGATAATATATTCGTTTTTACTTAATATAATGTATTTCGCTGATAATTTTCCTTCCATTTACATTGTTTATGCTTTTTCTATCACCGGAGGTGACATCTGCCACATTTCAAACGGAAATTGTGCTTAAAGCATGAATTAATTATTTATTTATTCCAACGACGTCCTTGGAATTATTCCTTCGCTGGCTGCTGTCAGTTTGGCTCTGCGATTAGAGGAAAAAAACGCAACTTAGTCATGTTCTTGCCTATTTGTTCTTGTTAATTATTTTTTTGGTAACGCTTTCAGCAATCTAATTGCTTTCCCTCCAATGACAATATTCCATCGCCCTCTTTTACAGGCATTAATATTCCGAGTGACTACTCACTCGGTCCGCTGGAAGCGTCAACTCTTAAAACTTTCACTTACCAATCTTTCTTCACATATCTCCTTTTTATCTTAATACAACTAAAAATGATATAGATAGATGATATCCCCTCTTTATTAGGGCAGGAAATAAAAGACTTATACCGCCTCAATTTTTCCGGTGGAAAGAGAAACCTTGGGTTGTAATTTGTCCTAGTAACATCCGCCCAGTTTTCTAGCCTTTCCAACAGTTTATTTAATTGCTGCGATTTGAACTCACATTCTGCTTTTTTTTTTTTTTACTGCTTTCTGGATAGCCAAGCGGGTGCGCAAAAAATCCGAAACAGTCCGCGGGGACCTGGCTTGCGCTCTCGATAATTCAGAAGTACTTTAAAGGGTTTCGCTGAATTTCGCCATCCTTTCTCGTACTACAAATGTTAAACTAAAAGGCACATCCATTAGCTTTGCGCGAAGCCTCCTTGAACCATCCACTCAGTGCAGATGTCTCTGTGGGGTGGGAGTGGGGAAGGAGGGGGGGGGGGGCGGGGCAGGTGTTAGGGGTGACATCACTGTCGTGTGTGCCGAGCTTAACTAATTGAAAGCGTTTGTTCCCAGAAGTACCTGGCTTGAACATTGTATGAACAGAACTATAGATAAATATTAAGTAGGAGATTCACTTCACTTACTCGAAAATGTGAACTACCTTGTACCACACAACAAACAGAACTAAACTCCAGGAAAGCTTAATTCTTGGTAGCTTTCATTAAAATGATCATGCAGATGTCAAAATTATAATCATCTTTTACAGCGCAAAAAACGAAAAAGGAATACAGCGGAGGCGTGAATTGTCATACTTATGTTTTCTAGGGCATATTTTGAGCGGTCAGGCGGTCAGGCGGTTAGCGACACGTCTAAACCAAGTTTTTCAATAGCAGATTTCGTTTTTAAAAAGTTGAGTTTTCAATATTGCAGACTGCGATCTTTGCCGATGAGAATTTTCCCGCTGTAATATAAAGCAGCTTTAAAAATGAGTCAAAATTCATAAATCAGAACAAAACTTTCTAATATAAATATCCTTCTGCTGGAAAATCATCATAAAGCAAATATAAGCTCCTTTTCTTTCCTGTTTTTGTTCGAATCAATTTATTTTTTCTTCGATTTTCTGCAATATGCCAGTGGCAGGTGTGGTGTCTTAATTAGTTGCCTGTCTCCTCACAACGAGAGTCGATCTGATTGGTCGACGCTGGAGTTTTAATATAGAACAAAATACAAGTTTACTTCAACAAAATTCCAGGTGTTACTTCGCGCCTCTATGCTGTGTTTCTTTTCCGATGGAACCGAGCTTCATTCAGATAATATGCCTGGGGTGATTCATTTCCAAACGAAATGTATGTGACTACGCATTATAATTTTTTCCGCAGAAGCCTTGGGAAATTTTTCAGGAAATTGTTTCACGAGAATTAAAAGGCTATTCCCTGAGATAAAATTATCCAGCAAGTTTTAAAGGTCAAATATATAAACAGCGCCATAATTGAGGCATATTTTTTGTCCGACAAAGGGAAAGTTTAATAAGAGAGAGCTCTGAAAGCGAAAATGAAGGCAATTTTAGACTTGATTGATTTCAAAGTATATTATAAATTACGTCTCAAGCAGATCCATGAATATGTTTTCCACTTTCATATCTGAAAGATTTTAATTTTAGGACCACAAAATGGTAGTGAAAAGCGGCTAAATTTTCACTATTTTTTCCAAAAGCGATGAAACTGTTTTTACCCATTTGTAGGCTGACTGTACATTTTAGTCCTTCTAGTGAAATCCAAAAGCGTTACCATTCAAATGCAAGTCACTGAGCAGTTCTTTCCCGCGGTGCTGTTTATTAAGTTCTACAAGCGAGACCTAACTTTTGAGTTTGGATGAAATCCTGAAGTGCGGCCATTCAAATGAAAGCTACTGAGCGGGACTGCGTTGTACATATTGTTTGCTTTCGCTATATTACGACACAAAATTTAGTCATTTTTAAACTGTGTGCTCTTGGGAGAGAAGGTGTTCAAATACACTTTTCAGAGACAAAAAGTACACTCACTCTTTCCGCTTCGCTCGTCCCTCTGTCTGAAGTGCTTGCGTACATTGGTCCACGCTCTCGGCAAAATGCTTAAGTGATTTGCTGGAAGTATCGTTCTCCGCTAGATAAGACAACGCAGAGATGTAGCTCGTAGCCAGCCTGAGGATCGCAAGCTTCGAGAGCTTTTGATCGCTCGAGTAACTTGGCACTGCTCTTCTCAAGCCTTCGAAAGCCTCGCTCATGATGTGGATGCGCGACCGTTCTCGAGCGTTCGCGATTAAACGTCTTGATCTGTTCGATTGGCGCCAAGACAACCCTTTCTTGAGTTTAGCCCTTGGTTTTTTAGCACCATGGGCCTTCTTCCTTTTTCCGTTCGCCGTGTTTTCATCGCGTTCGTGTTCTGTTGTTGTGCCGGCCTTGGTTTCCGTGATTGGCGGCTTCGAGGTCGACTCCCGCACAAAACTCGGGTCCGCGTAGTTCAGTGATCCCATAGGTTGTCCATACACCGATTTTATCACCGAGGTTTCACACATGGAAACTCTCCTAAAACACGTTTCAAAGAAGCTTTTCTCACGCCTGGTGCCCTTAATTTGCGGCCTTCACAGAGTAATTAAATAGCGTTCTCTCTTTGGCCAGAAAAAACGTGGCGATTTGGCGATTTAAGTTAGCCCGACTTGTATTTTGCCGCACTGACACTTGCTTTAAAACACCTGGATTGCTTTTGCGCGCTTTACAGAATAGTGTTTTCTTGTGTTGCTAAATATCCCGAGATCTGTCATTCTATTAGCATTTCAGATCACCACCTGCTTCTAGAATACAAAGCGGCCCGAGATTGTTTATCATTTAGCTCAGCAAACACTCATTCACAACTACCACACAACGATTGTTGACCAAAGAGGAGCGTGACACTTTGAATGTCAATTTCCCGTGGAATATAAATGGTTTGCTTTGCTCCCCGTAACAGGTGCGATCGCAGCAGAGAATTTGCTTTCATAATTACGCTATTACTCGAGGCTAATGGCGCTCTTTCAAACAAAAACATCCTAAAATGGGCAGAATTTATTACACTGCCGCGTCGTTTTCAGGCAGATTTTTGTTGTCAAAACTGGGACAGCTGTTTAGCAATCTCCAGCTCGGAATATTAAACTGAACCTTCATTGTTTGCAGAAAGGTTGTGCATTGTGTTGGGTTTTGCATTGTGTTGGGTTCCGCAGGTGCTACGTTTTTGTGGCTTTTTTAACCTGAATTTTATCCATTTTACAATTGTTTTACAAGTGCTTCATTTGCATGAATGAAAGATCAAAGAAGAGAAAATGATCTTTTCCACATTCATCCTTAGATATATATCTAGTTCCTGCCGTTCTTGTAACAAATTGTCAGCGAACGGAACACGTGCCATTTTGAATAATTTACCCGTCATCAATTTCCTTTGAATGACTCTAGTCCGGAAAAAGAACACGCACAACAAACGCGAAAAAAAAAGTTAAAGAAAATCTCGTCTTTTAATTTTAAAAAGGCAAGAGCTATGAAAAACTGAATATCTCGACTAATTTTCGTCTGGCGGCAAAATTACGGTTCAAGTATGTCCTAATAAGCGATTTAACTCATATCACCAATCAGATGCACACTTTTATAGCACGAATTTTACGCGCCAAACTTTTATAATTCGATTGAATTTTCCTTACACAGTACAGTTTATCTACAGTCTTTGATACCGAAAGCGAGCTGACATCTGACATCCAAAGTAAACAGATTATGACAGCAGACTTTGCAGCGGCTTTATGCTTGCTAGAAGCGAAGCGAGTGATGACAACTCGGAAATACTCTTCAGTTTTAAAATTAGGCACTGTGTTTAGTTTATAGCGGTGAATATTGATTACATCCCTTTAACGCCAAGAGGCACCGAATATCAGGCAACAAAAGATTGTACGTACGATAACAAATTTGAAACAAATTTCGAGTTTAGCAAATAAAGCTCCTACCATGTTCAAAATGATTTATTCAGCGCGCATTGTTTAACCTAGCTTCTTTGAATTCCTCGTCAAGTTTTTTAAGGATATAAAATACGAGTTCTAATTTGATTCGAGTTATTGTGGCGGCAGACCGAGTTCCTGATCAAATCATTATCAAATTAAAAATTAAATTTCAAAATTCTGGGCAAAGAAGCGACCACATTTTCACTCAGGACAACTTTGTGCAGCATATTTACATGAACTTTACTATCGGAAAGTGTTTCTCAAGATTTTCGTCCTTTGACTACACTTTTTGACACATGTCAGATCGGCTCTGCGTATGTTGAGGAGAGTTAAGTTTAAGGCATGTATAAGGAGGTCTAATGGCACTGAGCTCCTCTAACTATTGTTTCCAAATAAAAACGCGTCGAATACATAATTATGATAACCAGTGGCAATTATTTAAACCTCGCTTACCGCCCTCGATGTCGATATATTTAAAGCTCGCTTATGGACTCTTACGGCGCGCGGTGTGAACAAATGCACATGAAAGTTTTTGCGTTAGAAAACCATATTCGCATTTTAATGACTTTCAGTCACCTTTCCCGAAACATGAAAGAAAATAAAATCACAGAAGTTTGTTTTCTATTGTTCTAGCAAACAGTGTCCCGGCAGTTTAAGAACTAGCCACCGACAGTTTACCGACTTATAAACGACGGATAACAGCGTATTACCGACAGATAACCGACTGCCAGTTAGTCAAAACAAGCTAAAACCAGTTGTTTATCGGCCGACTGTTGGTCGCGCGACTGCAAGGCAAACAATCTATAAAAAAACAGCCGAGACACACTAAAAGCGGCAAGTCGCTGCAACACGTCGCGGGGACAAGTCGACGCAACAATTCGCCTCGTCTGACACGGTGATTTTTTATTTTTTGTGAAAATCGTTGTCGCTGCGGCAGAATTTTGTCGCTGCGATCAGTTGCACGAATTCAAACCAAATTGAATTTGTGCAACTGATCGCAGCGACAAAATTCTGCCTCAGCAACAACGATTTTCACAAAAATTCACCGCGTCAGACGAGGCGAATTGTTGCGGCGACTTGTCCCCGCGACCGGTGTCGCAGCGACTTGTTTTGCAAGCAGTACACACGGAGCGACTTGTCGCAGAGACCTGTCGCTGCGACTTGTCGCCTAGTGTGTCTCGACCTTTAATAGCCTGTCAACACCGCCTCAAATGCTCGCAAATTTTTATTTTTACGGTACTGTAATTGCGGCTTCCCAAACTTACTTATTTGGTTTAAAACTGTGCTGTTTATGCCAAGATGTGAGATGAACTCTTGACTTGCTCACTCGGCGGTAAGCTCAGGTTTATTTCCCAGTCGGAAATCTTCACAAGCTTTTCCATGATCTTCAGTGAACATTCAAGAAAAATTTTTCAGGCACGGCCCTCGGTGCTCTTTGTCTTTTTTCCTGGTTTTTCTACGTTGCGCTTTTACTTTGCCGCCTAACTTAGTAAAGTACAATTCTCTAGGGCCCTGCTGGTTGAAGCCGAATTAAGGCCTTAAACGTGGCATTTGGCTTTGGTAGATTGTGCTAGCATAATTTAGCAAAACGAGCATTATTTTAAGCTTTTATTTCAGTTTAGCACTGCTAGCATAGCTTTTATGCGTTGAAAACAAAAAAACCATCATAGTTCTAGAATAATTCAGTTCGTATTTTATTTCTGTATTGTTTTTTGGAAAATATTGAGGTCTGTGCTAAGGCCCATGGTCAAATACGGTCGGGCAGACTCCAGGTCACCCTGTGCATATCGATCTGAGAGACTGAGACTCTCCTCAAGCTACCACGCCTATGGCTCGGCGGCTCAGCCCCTCAGACCTCAGATCAAAGATGGCTTCGTCCTCGAGTATATCCACTTCCAGCACTTCCAGCCCTTTCAGCACTTCCAGTGCTGTACCGAGAGCTTCAATCTCTAGAGAACGTGTTCCTAAAAGTAATACCGGAAAGTGCAAGGAAGGGGGTAACTCAGATCCAAAGAACATGAGTCCTCGTGATCGAATCGAAGAATTCCCAGGGGAAAATTTGTGTCTTCGCGGTGGAAAACTGTTTTGCAATGCTCATTAAAGTCAAAATTGATAGAGTTAAGCTACTGGTGATCTTTATTTTCCTTAAAATCTAAGTAGCATAATTTCGGTGATAGAAAGCATAATTTTCAGAAAGTAGCATAATTTTGGCATAATTTCTAAAAAATATGAGCACTGCTAAAAGCACAATATGCTTTTTTTTTTCGGGCACAATCTACCAAAGCCTACGTGGCATGTTACATGCATCCAATCCAATTTGCCGAATTTGAGTGCATGTAACTGACGCGACGTTTTAATTCTATTAAACTCGCTAGATATGAATTAAATGCGAGTTCAGTCGAATATGCGACTGAATTTCGACAGGTGGTTTAAACGCCGCATTTTACATGTGTCGAATCTAATTCATAAATTTTGTTAAATTATAATTCACAAGGAGCCCATAACTCAACCATAACCCATAACCCATAACTCAACATTTTTGTGTTGCATGACATGTTACTCGCGCTAAGCAATTAAATTCGACAATAGACCCATTCGGCTAACTCAGTGTTGTACCCAATTCAAATCTCCTGGGCTTACCATTCTTTGTGTATTGTATTTGCATTATAATGTACTATTCATATTTAAATGATATGGAAATACCTGGAATAAAACGTTTTAATCCCAAAGGGTTTGAATTGGGTACAACATTGAGTTAGCCGAGTGGGTCTGTTAATCTGGAATCAAAGTTTACACTTACGGGTCGATAGCCTGTAGTGCAGGCGTTTTCGGAGGGGGGAGGGGGGGGGGGATTTATTTTGTCGAGAAAGTGGCGCCATGTTTCGCCATGTTGAAATTCACTAAAACGCAAGGAGCTGGGGCGAGTCGAAGGGGGCGGGCCCCACCCCACTGTTTTCACCCTAATACCCATCCCCATAATCCTTAATTTGTACTCTCGCCAATAGTTCTCGGTTTCTCAAATCAAAGATGGCGGCTCGCTTGTCGCCTGCAATGCAGACTAACCGGCCGATTGGCAAAATCTCCGCATTCACTTTCCTAGCAATCGCTCTCATAAATTTCCAGTTCAAGTTTATAATTTCAAAACATGATATCGCAGAATTCATATTTGAGAGAATTCGTTTAGAAATAGAATGAACATTCTTCAGTTTCCGCACCGGATTTTCAGCGTTGAGATGAAGTTTAATCAGTGATGACGCGCAAACTTCAATGTTAGATTAAACTTTTAGGGTCCCCTGAAATTGTGGGGAAATGTGTTTAACAGCAACGAAGAGAATTTTTTTTTAGGACTAGGACTAGGAGTCGTTCCTTATTTTTCTTCAGGACGGTAAAACGAGCCAAACACGTGAGCGCGGGCAAAAGTTGTTCCTTCGAGGAGACCAATCTCGTACCTCGCAAGTCGAGAGTCTTCATGCCTAACTGCTAACGGTGACCGCTGGACAAGGGGGATGAAGGCTCTAAGTATGAGATTGTCTAGGAAACGGGACGCATAGATGAAAACAAAAGAAAATAAGCCAGGTTCAGCTAACGCTATTTTGTTGCGCATTTATAATATCGAGAGTGATCTGCTGGTAGTTGTCTTCGCCACTGAATTTACATGAAGAAGCCGTTTATCAGCTTTGTAAAGCTGCTTTTTGTTTTTAATTTCCAACTAAAGGATTTGGTTAATCGACGAGTTCCAAACCACACTTCGGAAACCGATTATTAATGATTTCTCCGAATAATTAGTCCCTTTTTCAAAACACAAAGTGAAGGAAGGTCAGGTTGGGTCATTATTATTATTTTGTCTTCATGATGTGCATGGGGAAGTCCAGTACCTGCTGCATGCAAGGGCAATTTTCTTTGGAGCACACTTTAATGTCTGAGATTGAACAATTACGTTTTCATCACAGTTTTGTTCTGACAAAGATTTAGTGAAGTGCTCATGTAAAATCAGATTAGCAGACTGCGTACGATAAAAATGACTGACTCGAGAGTGCTGTCTGAGTGCCACAGTTTTTGGGAAATTGATCCCTCCACGGGTTTTTTATTTTTTTTATTTTTTTTAATTTTGATTTTGACCAAGTAGCAAAATGTTATCGACCCTGCTAGAAAGAGCACCTAAAAATAATAATATGGCCAAGTCTGAGAATCACATCTGAAGAAATAGCGAAAATATGGCTCTACAGAGTCTGAATTTTAACAAACATTTGCCTACCGTGGGGCAAGTTTGTGCCTCCCCTCCCCCACCCCCCTCCCCCAACTTTGAGATCTTATAAGACACGAGTCCCAAACTTGGCTAGTTTACTAATATAAAGCGTGCTCTTTTCGGCAATGTTGACAGGCGCTCTTCTCTTATGGAGAGTGAATACTCTCGTTTATGTCTCTCGTTTATGTCTTCTCCAGCTTCCGATTCGCCTGAAGCGAATCCGTCTTCGCGCCAATGCACGCAGGCACATTCCTTCCAATACGACTAAACAAAGACACAGACACATAGGTAAATGTTTTTTTATCACTAACCTATGAAAACTTTAAAATATCTGGTGCTTGGGCTGGCCTTAGACTGGAGCAAGGAAAATAAAGTACTCAGCTTATTCAACGATTAGAAGAAATTGAATAAAGAACATGTACACACTACGTTCTATATATCAAATTAAAGCTGCTTTAAAGCAATTCGGGGCTAAAGGCCAGACCTCTCTTGCATCAAGCGCTTCAAGGCATTGCTAATTACATTTTGCCCCCGTTTCAGTTTAGACAGCCGGAAGTCGAAAGGGCACCGACCACTCGTGTGTGGTCAGGTGGTCATCATATTCCGGAAGTGTGTACTGTTTGCAACTTCCTTCATTTGCACATTACTGAAAGTTTAAAAGGACTAAGGATTCTGTGGAGCGCAATACGTTCCTAACAAATCTCTGCAGAGTTGGCCCGCTCAGATGAAATTTTAAGAGCATTTCAAATATCATATCTTGAAAATTATAACAAACTATTCATTGCATCTGAGCTCGCTTATCTCTTTGTTGAATAATCCATTGTTTATCAATTGCAATATTTCGGAAACTATCTGCCGCCATATCAATGCAGCCATATTTATAAACGCGTTATAGCTTGAAACATCAGAAAACGTACACATTTGGTACGGGAGCTTATTTCCCATTGTTCATCGATCAGTGCCAAAAGTAGCTTTGCTCAAATGATCAAAAAAAAAAAAAAAGAAATACATGTTTACAAAACAAGTCTCGGGGAAGTAGATGTTAATTAAAGGTATTTTGGAAGGAATGTTTTTTTCGAGAAACAAATGCCCTTTGTGATGGAATTGACTTAAGAGACGGTTGACTTCTTGCTTGCCCGGCAATATTACGCGAAAAGACAACAGATTCAAGAGACCTTCAAACCCCATTCAATCACGGGCCATAGCTAAAGAGTAAGTGAACTTCTTCGTCTGGCTAAAACTTCATCTTAATTTGGGATCAAAGGATGCAAAATTCCGAATTTTATGAAGCATTTTCCTCGATCGCTGGGCTCAGATTATAGTACCAGGTGAATGAAGAGAGCAAAGAGCACATCGTTTAATAATCACACAGTTAGATTGGTCTGCCTGTGGCGAAAACAATGCTTCAGCGCAAACCCTCAGTGATGCGTTTTAATTTCCTACTCCTTTTGTACTATGCAAGGCGTCGGAAATGGTCGAGGTTCGGGTTTTGTGGCTGCTGATAAACTTAAGCCAATTAGTCAATTTTTACCATCACACTTAACTAACAGCTGTTATTGGCACATGGCGAATTGAAAAAAATAAAAAAAAACTGCTCACTGGGCGGCAGTTTTGAATCTTCACAGAGTCAAAACACTAATTCACTTAATGTTTTCACTTGAGATCGAAGATCAACAGGAAACAAATCCAAGCTGAAGTTTGCAGACGCAAGGTGCTGCTTGGCAGTTTTCACTGAAATGGCCATGCTTAATATATTTCATTTACTTGTTACACTTTTGTGCTCAATGCTAATGCAAAAATAAAGTAAGAACCACTTTTAAAGTCAGTAATGGTAAGTTCTTGAGCAGACGCTCTCAGCAGTTAACATGCTTAACTGGTGGCATAATAGGATTTCGGCAACAGACTCAAACGTGAGACACGCTTTTTTAGCACAATACATGAAACAGTATCGAAGTGAAGAGGTGCTCACTTTACGTGAGGTTGGTTAGGTTTTCCTACAGGACCAACTAGAAAGCTCGCACCTCCTTTGAAATCGCGATGAACACAAAGTAATCCTGACGTAATTTTAATTAATTTGTCAAACGTTTTAAGATTTTAGCCAGGCTCAACAAAGTTAAAAGGGGCGAAGGATCACTTGGATTGAAACTTTTTAAGTTTTTATACAGGCTCTCAAGTTACATCCAACTTGTACATCATAAACAAAACGATAAACAATACCACAGTAAGCACAGTTTTACAGACTCAAGACATGAACTTAAAGTTCATTGATAAAATCGATCCAAAGTAAAGATCACCTAGCTTCAAACTTTTATAAAGACTTTATACAGACTCTTCAATTAACACTGCTTTGAGTTGTACAACATAATAAACAGATTTCGTGCAACAAATGATCAAGATCACCACAGGAAAAACAGCGCTGCAAACTTTATTGTCATACCCAAGGATTTTAATCAACCGTTACAAACTAAAGATCGATTAATAGCTTCAAACTTTTAAATACTTTGTACATACTCTCAAATCGATTCCAACTTGTACATCATAACTGATGAACATAAATCGTATGACTGATAAACAGCACCACAGGGGAGCACAGCGCTACAAACTCATTGTCCTACCCGAGGGTTCGATAAACCGACACAAACTGAAAAGATCGCTTAGCTTCAGACTTTTAAATACTTTATACATACTCTCAAATCAGTTCCACATTGTACATCACGATGAACTTAAATTGTTTGATAAACAGCACCACAGCAGAAAAAAAAAACAGCTCTACAACCGACTGCATGCCGTGTCATACTCAGTAAAACTTTGATAAGCGACCCAAAATGTATTGCTGCAAACTATTAAAGACTTTATACAGACTCTCAATTCAAGTTAACTCCATCTTAAAGACTTCTTGTACATTATCGTAAACAGAAATCGTACGGCGAACTATAAACAGCACCACATGAAGCACAGTTTAAAGACTCTAAAATCATTCGGAGGATTTGATAAACTAACCCAAAATCGGTTAGTGTAAGGGTCTTTATTCAAACTTGCATTTGGAGTCTGTCGTTTTACCCAATTCATGGGCTTTCGAAATTTCGTGGCTTTTGTCGAATGAGTCTTTTACAAAGAGTATCATGGTGCAAAGATGTAATCCAGTCGTCATGATGTGATCGTGTAAGCTTCTAAGGCTTCATTAAGTGAGAGTTCATCCCAATGTGTGCCCACAAACTCCTCAAGCGTTCCACACCAAAAACCTGCAAACAGAGTGTTTTCAGATAGGTAAGATTCTTTCACATTCGTCCGTTGTTTCACCGGGACCGTCAGACGTGGATATCTTTTTTGTCCTCTCTACAAAATTAATTCTAATCGTTACGGCATAAAAGATTTCTATTTAAGTCTCGCTAAGCCATTTATAATATGAACAGTAAAGTTTGAGGGACCTTTGTTGAACGGGTTTCTTAGAGATAAATCGGCAAGTTGAACAGAAATTTACCATGATGAATTCTTTCGTATGAACGTTCCTACTTTAGGATTTCATTTCTCCATTCAGACGTAAAAGACACCTCTTTTTAGTACAAGAAGCAACCCCTTAAGAAAGGTACAATTAATCAGCTTATGACCGCACTTTACACTTTCATACACAGGCCTAAACATTTATTAGCACCTAAATTATCACTATACTGGTGAGAAATGCTCGCTAGTTTTCATTTCGATGGCCACTCTTGAGGATTTCATAAACACATAGCAGTTAAAACCTTCGGTATCGGCGCACACACTCGTAGTATATCACAAATCGGTGTTAAATGGAACCGTTTTGCTCTTTCAAAATTTATTTAATTTGCCTAGATTCCATGGTAGCAAATATAATAATTTGTAACTGGTTGTCAGTCCGGTTTAAACATGCATAGTCTTATTTTCTTGAGGGTTGTGATAGCATAGTCTACTTGATGCGGACTGAAATTCAATTGTGATTAGTCATCAACATTGGCTCCTCGGATATGGTAGAAATAAATAGAGAAATCGTATTTTAACAGTTGGAACTTTTCCGAACAATTCAGTGTCGCCAATTTGAAGCAGTAAACTGTAGGCGAAAAGATTAACCTGCCACAAGACTTAGACCTAAGCTTACTCCAAAACAGATGAGCTGCTTGTTTTCGTAACATAGAGGTAAACAACCCGCTCCTGTTTCTTTTCGAACGGTTCTTCATCCCGCTTGCTTTCGAAAACGTGTAAAGTTTATACCATAAAATTGCTCAACGCTGGGGGTTTAAAGTTGACTTCACCCCCTTGAAGACTATACACACCTTTACCCCTCAGGTAGGTGTTAAATTTGCCACCTTTTTACATCAAATGAATAAACGGAATCCTGTTGAGTTCAAGCGACCCAAATGAAAAGAAGAATATTGTACGTTGATTAAATAAAGCTTAGAAAAACTTACTTTCATTAAAGAAGATTCCCTCAGGAGAATGCTCCGATCCAAACTCATTACCGCTTGAATTTGATGATGTTTCTTGCTCCTCGTCACTCAAACGTTGCTTTTTGCTTGTTGGTTCGATATCGGCTTCGTCTTTTTCCTCCGTGGAATTCTGTTCTAAAATGTTCGAGAGCACGGAGATGTAATGAATCGCTAACCTCAGCGTAGCAATTTTCGAAAGTTTCTCATCTCCGTCGTAGCTTGTTTTAGGAATGACTTTTCTTAGTTCCTCGAACGCTCTATTGAGCTTATGCATACGGTTTCTCTCCCTCACAGTGGCACAGTCCCGTGTCGACCTCAAATGGGGGTACCTTCTGAGCCGTGTGGAATCGCTAAAACACTCGCTACAAATTTCGTCTTCATCCTCGTCGATGGCTGCCAAAACAGCCAGCTTGCTTCGGGATTCGCGAGAAACTGGGCGAAGGTGGTACCTTTTTGCACCGCCTTGCTCTTTTTCCGAAGTGTCGTCCATTGATGATTTATTGCTCGTGCCTCGCGAGGATTTCTTTTCCTTCTGTGTTAGAAGCCTTGCGTTGGCTTTCTATGAATTCCTTGAGTGCCACAAGCTCCGCCCCACCAATCAGGGCTCATTAACGAGTTCCGATACTTGTCCTTAATGGACGACAGCTGTCACTTTCTACACCAATCAGCGATCAGCTTTTGCGGTACAAAGACAATAATAAGTCGATCACTTTGACCCCCGATAGCTCCCGATAATTCTTTTAACACCGATAGCTCTTCAAATCAATTGCTAGGAAGACCACTTCCTAAATACCTTCGATTGTCGTTATGTTTAATTTGTGCAAAGATCCAAAACCTGTTCTAAAAATATTCAAATATTTGAGATATTTCTTTCCTCTATCTTCATTTCGCTTGAGAGTATATTAGGAAACGGAAGAGACTGCTAAAAGTGATTTAGTTTCTTTTAATTACTAAATGGCAGGAAAACAATGCCAGGGCTTTGCAGTATTGACACAGATTAAACAGTGAACAAATGTAAAAACTAAGATGATTTGGTTTTGTCCGTTATAAGCGCACCCCTTGATGATTATCACCAATTATTTTTACACAGAAACAACAGTAATAATGAAAAAAGAGTGCAGTGTAAGAGTTTTAAATGAGACAGTTACTCAGTCTTGGACTTTTCTATCACGAGTTAATGTTTGCATGACATGACCAAAGGATAGTAGCCTGGAGCACTGGTAAATATCATTTAGGACAGTCAATAATTCGACTCAATATACCTCTTGGCTTCTGGCTTGACCATTGTTAATGAAAACTTGTGTCAATCCAGCGGATCTTTAAAACATTCAATGTTTCCTCGTAATTGCTTGTAAATTGCTTCCATGTGCACCCAAATAAATCGGTATTTCCCAAAAGCCTTGGAAAGAAATGAAACATATTGCAGTATCTGCGGGGAGTATCAGACAGGAATGAACGTCCAAGTTTGAAATGGTCCTACATCGCGGTCACGGAAATATTTACTTTGCCTCCCCTGAAGCTGTTCTGTCTTAGATCAAGGGAGGAGGAGGGGGGGGGGGGGGGGTAGGGAGGTGAGAGGTGAGGCGAGGGGAGGGGAGTGGAGGGAAGTCTCTATTATATTAGGTGTTTTTGGCCTGAAGTGACGTAAACTTGGGTGCAAATTCTTACTAGGAATAGACTTGGACTTAATCGAGACCAGTTTTTATCCTAAATTGGCTTCAACACTTTACCGTTTTAGCCAGGACAATAAGTTTAAAATTAACGTTGAATTTTGTTCGGAGATAGGCAAGCCGTTTCTATTCTCTTCACGGCCGCTAGCCACGAACTCAAAATGCCACCGAATACCCCCCACCCCTCCAGTTCTTAACTCTGCAAAGCCGTTACAGTTCTTTATTGGCCCTGTTCTACAAAAAAGCGCGATTTTGAGTCGCCTTACGAGCATTTGAGAATGACGTTAAATGTTAGCTAGAGTTATCTTAAACATCATCTGGAAATAAACGCGCAATATTATCTTAAGGAAACAGGTTTCACACTTAGATAGGGGAAGGTACGTTTGAGATAAGGGACGGGACATTTTGTTTGCCGTGGCACAGTGGATCGGTACGGTAGATACCAAATAATCCTAGATAGCGAGAGTCTACAAGCATTCCTTTAGTGATAACCGATCCGACCGAATAACATCACACGGTTCGCGCAAGTCAAATGCTAAAAAAAGTGGGAACTTATCCGATTTTAACTTTACTCTTATAAGCTCGTCATGTAGAGTGAACCTCGATTCTATGTAACATTAACGGGACGTGCGGAACGACAGGGTATCGTGTTCAAGACGTTTTCACAAGAATTGGGTATCGATTTAATAACTACTTTTGTCTTAAAACGGGGCATCTGTTCCTTAAAATCGATCGAGATTATCATAGACAATTGTGTTAACCTGGGAGAAATTGAATTTACAGAGTAATGAAAGTTATTCAGCACTGACCAATATCCAGCTGTCACCTTTTTAATCGTGATGTACAATGTTGTGTGACTTCGATTTCGCACGTTAATGCTAATCTACGTAAGTGGTAGTGTGGTCATATCAAATAAAAGCTGGTCAACAGCACCTTTTCATGTCAGTGTTTAATAACTGAAGCCGTAGAAGGTTATTCTAAGTTTTGAATTTGTCAATAAAATCTTTGGGGACAATTCAAAAGAAAGCTGTTTATAGTTTTCATTCGTGCGGTTTAGTGGGTAAATTTCCTTGAAGTGGAAATTGGTGAGCGACTCAAACAAACAAACAAACAAGAAAGTAAATACGGGAGGATTCTAGATTAAGTATTGAAACATTATTACCCAGGCCTTCCTAAATGATCTCACCACGATTTTTTATGTTGGGCACACGTGTTGCACACGTGCAGTTATTGGCCAAGTGTTCTGGTCAGTTTGCCTTCGTAATTTGCGGTTTGCCTAAACGTCCTGTCACCCGTCTGTTGAAGGCCGCAGTGAAGGAAGCGCAGTTATTTCTCAATTTCCTGACACGCGTTGTTGTTCATTTTGCAAACTGAACGATGTCATAACTGGAGAAATGAAATGAACTAATCTTACATAAGATATGGACGTTCCTAGGGATTTGGTATTTTAGGGATTTTCCAAGTCAGCCCACATTTTCCTACCGAAATTCCAGAAGTTACTTTTCATTAGCCTTGTGCCCAATTAAATTACCGGAATGTTAAAACAGCTGATAGTCCAGTTTCTATAGTTTGCAGTTGTGTCCAGAGGTACTCTAATGGACGACGCTGTTCATCTTTAAAGGAGTAATGTAGAATTTACCGGCCATTAAAACAGAGTTCATTGTTCCAGCAAGTTGGAGTACGAGTTGTCCCTTATTCTTCTTGGGATACTGAATGCAAGCAAAGCACGCAAACACGTGCGAAAGTTTTCTCCCGCTAATTCTCGCGCTCGCTCGCGTGTACCATTAGAAATACAAGGGCTGCTAGTAGACTGCAGGAGAATTTACGGTGAAGCAAGGTGGCAGTGAGGATATAAACTCATGTCAAGTTCTCGCTATTCATTTATTTATTCCGCTTTCTCCCTTCCTCAGCTCCGGTATTCAATAAATTAAAATTGTACAGTCCTAAGGTATGTGTGTTCGAAATATTTCAATGAAAGGCCTTTTTAAATACCTCAATGACAGATTTCCCTACCCTCACATTGGGCCGAAGAGTAAAATGGCCCTCGTGTTATACTGAAGCAAAAGTCAAAACACTTGGCGGCAAAGAATAGCATATAAAATTTATTTCCATTCAATGGAAACTTGACATTATTCAGGTACAAAGTTTCAGAAAATGTTCGTTGACTATTCAGTTAAGTACCGCTAATTGCAATAATATAAAACTTAATCTCCGTAATTGATTCTTAGAAAAAAATTAATTCTGGTTCATTTGAAAACTAAGGGCGCATTTCATTGGTACTATTCCGCTTATTCCAATTGCGATTTAGGAATGGGAGAATCTGTGGAATTAGGTTTCCATAAAAAAAAAAAGCATATTTTCTAAACCGGAATACTCTTCGCGGATGTGAAGTGGGAAGAGCGCGCAGGATAGTCTGGACCCAGCATCTGAATCTGACTTCCGGTGCCACGTCACGGGCTTGGCGGGCCGCGCACGATTTCCCGCTAAAAGTAATTCTCAGCGAAATGTATATTCAGCGCATTCCGAGTAAACCGTATTCTGTTCATTCCGTTGTTGTTGTTGTTGTTGTTTTTTTTTTTTTGCCATTGGGAGCAGTCCGAAAACGGAATAGGTCCGAAAAAACACGGTTACCGTTTATTCCTAGTAATCCTATTCCGGAATATCCCCCCATCCCCACCCTACCCTAATCTTCTCTGTTTTGGTTGGCTTGGGATGGCAAATATTAAAGGGGGAAATATACCTGAATGCTAAGTTTTTGTCACTTTTTTGGGGGAGCAGGGTTGGCGCAGTGGCGCAGTGATTTGATTTAATTTAATTGAATTTGTTTTGATTTGAGATTTTGTAATTAGTAGGCGAAGAGCCTTGTAGCACATAACCCTATCAACATCTCAAATTTAAAGAACGATGACATCATTTTCAACTATTCTCATGGCGTCTTGACCGAGACGAGAATGTTTTGGCACGTGGTTTACGTTTCTGCTTGCCTCCAAAAGACGTTGACAGATATGAAGTTAAATGCTCTTTTGAGTTGCTTTATCGTGATCATGCTAAATTAGAATTACCAGCGAAAACCAAGATCGGCTTAAAAGTCAACTGAAGAATATCTCCTACAGCTACATTTATTCATATGACTATTCTAAGAAAAAGAACATTCTTAGCAAAGATGAGTGGAGAGCCTTGTCAGATTTACGCAGTGATAACAGCATCATCATTTACGAAACCAGACAAAGGGAATGGCGTTGTCATAGTTAACGGGCTCGATTATCTCAGCAAAATGAAGCAATTGATTTCCGATAATTCTAAATTCAAGCAATTAAAGAACAATCCAACCAAATCTAGAGAAGACAGCCTCTCTACCTATCTCCGCAAACTTAGAAATGATAAACTGATTGGTGACGCGACATTCCACAAGATTTTACCCAGCGGATCTTCTCCTGGTATTTTGTACGGCCTGCCAAAGGTTCACAAGGTCGGCTGCCTGTTCCGCCCGATTGTTTCATCCGTTAACACCTAAAACTACAATTTTGTTTTTTATCTTGTGGGTATACTTCAGCTGATTTCCACCAACCAACACACAGTTAAGGACTTTTTTAGTTTTGCGGACTGGGCTAAAGATTACAATTATAACAATGGAATAATGTGCTCTCTGGATGCCAGTTCACTATTTACAAATGTGCCACTTGATGAAACAATACGTATTTGTCTCGACAAGCTGTATTCTCTACCTGACCCTTCTACATTACCTCGTGCTGTTTTACAGAAGTTGTTAGAGTTTGCCACTAAGAAAAGCCACTTTAGTTTTGATGGCCAATACTACGACCAAATTGATGGTGTAGCCATGGGTTCACCATTAGGCCCAGTTTTGGCTAACATTTTCATGTGTCACTTTGAAGAAAGATGGGTCATGAGCGGTAAAGTTTGTCCTTCCCTTTGGTATAGGTACGTCGACGACACCTTTACCATGTTTGACAGTAAAGACACTGCGAATGATTTTTAAAAGTATTTGAACAGTCGTCACAACAGCATCAAATTCACTATTGAATTTGAACAGAACGAAATTCCATTTTTAGACATTCTTGTCAAACGCTGCCAGAACAACACCTTCAAGACATCCATTTACCGGAAGAAGACATTCACTGGCCTCTATACACCAAATTAAATGGGATTCGTTCACACCGCGCAAATACAAAATTAATCTCATTCGTACGCTCACTTATCGTTGTTATCGAATTTGCTCCACGCCTTCTTTATTGCAATCTGCTCTCAATGATCTCCGGAAACGTCTTCTACAAAATGGTTTCCCTCCAGGTATAATTACCTATAACAGAAACAGAAACAAGCCCAACAGCCCTGTCTTGACAGTTCCTAAGAAAGATATAATAATAATAATAATAATAATAATAATAATAATAATAATAATAATAATAATAATAATAATAATAATAATATTTTATTACTTATATAGCGCCATTTACAAATACAGATCAATGGCGCTTTACAATTTTCAAATCAAATTAACTCTAAATACATCAAATCAAATCAAATGTTGGTTTTTGGGGAGAGGAGAAAAACCTCTCGGAGCAGAGTAGAGAACCAACAAACTCAGCCCACTTATGACGCCGAGTCCGGAAATCGAACCCGGGCCACATTGGTGGAAGGCGAGCGCTCTCACCACTGCGCCAACCCTGCTCCCCTATAATAATATAATCATCCTGTTACCTTACTTAGGTCTACAGAGCAACCAAATCGCTAAACGCCTGAGATACTGTGTTTACAATTTGTACTCCTGCGTCAACCTTAAGATAGTTTTTCAGAACACTCTCCGCATCAAGTCTATCTTTCCTTACAAGGACCGCTTAAACCGCCCTCAGAAGTCTTAAGTCATTTATAAGGCCGGTTGCTGGGACTGCACTGATTTTTACATCGGTAAGACAAAAAAAAAAAAAAAGACTTCATGACAGGAAAACTGAACATTTCAAGACCCTCGCTAAAAATTACCACACATCAGACAACGTTAAAACCACTGGACACAACATCAAGTGGGATCACTTTGACATTTTAGCGTCGGGCAAAACCGATTATCATTGCAAAATTAAGGAAACCTTATTTATCCAAGAACTTAAGCCAGCTTTTCATGTAAACATTAGTAGTGAGAAGTTGTTGCTTTATTTATTTTACATATTTACTGTTTAGACTCGGTTCCAGACCCCTGTATTAAAAGTATATAAACAGTTTTCAAAAATTGTAACGGTCACTTTTGAAAATGTATGTTGCCTCACTGGTAACCCAGGCTCTGTATCTGCTGCAGGGCACATATGGGGCGAAGTTCAAGTCTGGAAATTTGTAAGAAATAGGAAATAAAAAACGATGCCATTTACCACATGTGTAGTTGTGGTTGTCCTTAATACTCACAAGGAGTTTCGGAAAATAAAGTCCACTTCACCCTCCACAGTGAGAAAAATAGAAAGGTCGGACGATGGCCGCCATCTTAGCTCCAATCGACCGCACTCCAGCCAACTTTTTTCACGAAAATCGAATCCAGTGAGTCGGTAAATAAACATACCAGGCTCGTGGGATAAGAAATGCTCAAAACCCTGAAGCCACTAAAGCATCTCCAGCTAGCTAAGCGAAGCCAGCAGGCTCAACATCAACTTTCCAAAACGTCTTTCCGAAGCCGATGTACACACGAGATGGATAAAAGCAACGGTTTAACTCGGGGCGCCTGGTGACGAGTAAAATAGGTCCCCCACTCGGGAGGGGATCTGAGAGCAAACTCGAACAGCGAAGAAGCTGAAAGAAAACCCCGCCAAAACTTGGAATGCTTCAGAGAGCAAACTCGCCGATTGCAGGGTACCCTCGGAAAATATTGATCAGTCTATTCTTCTCCATAAGACAACCCCCACGAAGCGAGAATTACTTTTCTTTCAACAAGTCACGTCACCAAAATATTCCGCACTTAAACACAAAAATCTGCTAATGGCATCAAGGTTTGTCTGACTACCGAGTTTGACGTTATTCTCCTATATTTACGCAATGTTATTATTGTTTTTTTTTATTTTATTTTATTTTATGCAACAGTTAGGTTTCTAACCATGCCTTAATATGCCTGAGCTTCTTATTTCATTAACATCCAGGTATACTACCCCCTTAACGGAGTTATGGCTACGTCTTTGCCTTTGGTTGACTATCAAGCTCTTCACTCAGGCTGAAAACTTACCAAAAAAATTATCTGATAAGCGAGGTACAAGCGAGGGTAATATGTAACTTATTCACTCATTAATGTCACGGTTAACCAGGATGAAAGTGAATACGGGATTTATTTTCTCGTGAATGATGTCATGAACATAAACTTCTGAAAGTGAATAACTGTTATGAAGTTATCCACTCGTAAAGCAAAAATAAAGTGGAATTAGTTCTGGCGATTGCACGGCATGCGTCTCAAAGCGCTTTCAAATAAAGGGGCCACGTCATAATAATAATAATAATAATAATAATAATAATAATAATAATAATAATAATCGAATATTTAAAGAGGATAAACCCATCAGTACAAATAGTACTGTTATCAAAGGGGTCCTGTAAACTGAGTAAAATGGAAAAAAAAATGTAAAATGTGCAAGTGGAAAATACAGCAGTAGAATAGAAAGCGGTAAAAAAAAAAACCTACAAATAAAAATGTCCCTTGACTTTTTGCCTAACTAAGGCTCTGGAGGCTCTTTTAGTCTTAGTACACCAAGGCACCAGAGGCGTTTGTACAACAGGAGAGCCAAAATCTCAAATTTATGGCGTTTGTTCGTGTTTTTTTTTTTTTAAGAAAAATGCTGACGCAGCTTTCATCAGATACAACGCATCGCTTTATGCTTCTGTGACAAATTTCAGGTTTATTGCTTCAACGGAAATGGAATTACAAAACGCAAAAGTTTTCATTTTTCCATCGCGTCATAAATGAATACTCGGTTCAAGGAACCAGCCACGGGGCCGGAGAAATTCCAGTACCTTCAATCAGCCATTATATAGGATTTCATTGAAGGGCCTAAGCATTACTAAGCCCTGCGCTTATTAATCAAATAGAGTAATTCGACTAAACCCGTGAAATACACTATCACACAATCAGATACCGCATTAGACACGAATGTCTATTGTTTTCTTTATTTAGTTTTGACTGTTACGCACTAACTGTTAGATATATTGTTCCATGGGTTAAATAAAATCACTCTAATGGCAGCGTTTGTTTGTCATAAAAAGCCTAACATGAGTTACACGTAAAAGTGTGATTCATTAACTACTCTGTCCTGGACGAGAAAGCAGTCATACTAGTTAATTAAAACAAAAACCCGACATTATAAAGTTAATCGCCACCAAGTAAAAAGTTGTTGCACAAAAATATAATAAAAACAGCATTTCATCTCTGTTTTTCTGTTCGTTTAAAGTTTATCATAAGAAACAAAATTTCTCAAGAACGCAAGAACGAAAAAATATGCTTTTTTTGTTCATTCCCTTTATTTCAGTGGTCTCTACTTATATCTACAACCGAACAGTTAACCTGGGCCGCGAGGCAGCAGATGAAGGGTAAAAGGGCTAATAAACCTGACGAGTGGTCATGGTCACTCACTCACTCTCTGTAGAGCGGGCTCGGGGCAAGCTGCCCGGAGTATTACCCTGGGTGTCTGAGTTTTACACACACACACACACACACACACACACACACACACACACACACACACACACACACACACACACACACACACACACACACACACACACACACACACACACACACACACACACACACACACACACACACACACACACACACACACACACACACACATACTTATCCTCTCCACGTCGGGGCTTTTCAGGGATAGTTTACATAACTGGCCGGGGTACTTGACCAGACTGCTAGTGCAGTTTACAATTAATGAAGTAGCTAATGAGTGCCCCCGTAATGTAGATATCTAGGACAGACACTAGGGGTGGTCACAGCCAGAGTTTTGTTACGTCCCTAGTGGTTCTTTTACGTCCCACAGAATCAGATTAAGTGAAAGTAATGTGAGACGGGGCCTACGGTTTATCGTCCTTATCCGAGAAGACTAGAAAGTCTAACCATTTGCAGATGTCATTACAAAGGCAGCACTTTCTCCTCAGTTATTTTTAAGACCCTGAGTGTTGGTCCGGTCGGGGTTAGAACCCCCAACCTCCCGCATGGTAGTCCGGTGCTTTACCACTGAGCTAACCGGTCTGCGGTCAAAGACAGAAATGGAACAATCAAAGACAGAAAGACAGAACAATCAAAGACAGCAATGGAACTCCAGTAAGGCACTAAAAACGTCTGTAAGGAACTAGGCTGAAAGAGTTTCAATTTAAACTAATTTACAGAATCGTAGTAACAAAGAAAGAATTATTCATATTCGGCATCAAAACTGATGAAGAATGCCTGTATTGTAGGGATAAGGACTCTATTGAGCACACTTTTATTGAATGCCCGTTTACGAGGACCTTTGCAAAAAAAATTGTACAATGGTTTAATGAAGCTAATTGTTGTCAGATCTCCCCTACCGCGCGCCAAGGAATTCTTGTTCGGTATTATTCCTAGCTCCAAAGAAACAAAAATAATCAACAAATTTAACTACACTACCCTATGTATGCGCCACTACATATATTCAAACAAAATCAATGGTAACGCCATTTACATGCACGCATTTATTAATAAATTATTTATTAAGTAAAAATATCTAATAATAATAATAATAATAATAATAATAATAATAATAATATATATCAATTGACGAAAAGACTCCTCTGATTTAGGAATAGTAACAATCTGGTCAATTCCCCCGCATCCTGACCAGCTCTTTAATATTTAGATGTTATGATGAAGTAAGTAATGTACAGTGCTGTGTAATCGTTAATTTGTAAGTGATGTCAGTACTGCAAGTAGCGTTGCCATTATAAGAATATTTGCTGTTCCAAAACAATAAAAAATGAAGCCCAGTACCCAGATAATGGTGGAGTAAAACCTCTCGTTAATTCGCGATGGCTTTATGCAACCAGATCTAGTTCCCGGCCGAGAATTATGCCCTTTTAGGTCAATAATGTTGATGATAAAGCAAAGGGTAATTTCATTGCTAATAGCGGAGCACCATACCTATAGAAGCCCGTCAACTGCTTTTCTCATGTTAAAAATGGCTAGCGGTATTGATCGTGGGCGCGTACGCACGACGACAACGACGACGAAGAGTTGCCCAATAATTAATAATATCCTAATAATAATCATAATAATCCAACATGGCGGCCATACTCCACCTGGCCTAGCTGACCAGCTAGTTTACAGCGTGCGTCTTTAATGCTGGACATCCATCTTATAGCCAATTGACACCTGTCAAAACATGGTATCCGCTGACCAGTGTCACGTGACCATATCGCGGCCTCAAGTTAAGATCTCATCGAGGTCAGCTGTTTTTTGGAAGTTGACCGCTGACCAGGTACTTGCTTTCAATTTGAACGCAAGCTCAAGCCAGGTGTGGGACACCCAAACCAAATCGAGGCTTAATTTTTCGCGCGCTTTCTGCGGCTTGTAATTTCACTTTCAGTTGGTTTCTTCATTTTGAGCAAAACAACTTCAGCTTCTTCGATCGAAGTTTGTCTTAAAATTCGCGTAAAAAGCATAAAAATCAATAACATGTCAAAAGATACTCCGGAGGGTGAATTTTCAAGTGATGAAAGGTAGAACGAAAGATTTTTCTCAGGAAAAGCTTCAAACTTGGATCGATTGTGCGGTTGAAAACAGTATAATTCAATTCAACGCTTCAAGGGCTTCCACTTTACCCTGGCATCTTGCATCTCACCAACAAAGGTCCGTTAAGTGACTTAACAGTTCACCGGTATTAATGGGAGGAACGAGTAGCTCAAACTCTGTGGAAGAAGCTCTTTCTTTGGAGAAATCGTTTGCTATTTTTGCGGATGCTTGTTTTTACTTTACTTAAGCTTACGTATTTTCAAGTGGTAGAAACCTCTACAATACAGGACATTGAGGTAAATTAAATAATTGAAGCTTAAGAGCGTGTCTGTGTAAGAACCAACCACTCAAATTTGGGTGGAAAATGGATTGCCCTCATTTTTTCTACACAAGTCAAGCAACATATGCAATGAACAAAAATGGCTTTTATTTCGCCAGATTCGCTTCCCTTATTTTTTGACGATTTTTTTTATGGGCGAGTCGAAAACCACACAAAACCGGAAATTGAAACACCTAATTTTGGTCGTTACGCAATGCATGCTAAAAACTCGCACAATCAACAAAACAACCTAATTTTTTCAGAATTACTAGATAATTCTTTCTTCTTTCCACAGAATTTACAAATACTCGCTTATCTTAAACACAAGCAAAGTTATGATTTTTTCCTGAGCCCTATTAAAAACGTCTTTAGCATTTTTGCCAACGTAGCCTCCAAACAAACAGATTTTTTTCAAAAGTGGGACCTCTACATGAATGATGACTGTTATCAGCGTAATGTACTAAGGCTAAGCTACAAATATCTGTGTTAAAAGTTGTGGGCACTCGTAAGTTTGAAGCGCAAAAAATTCGAGCAAGTAGCTGAAAATTCAACGGTTTGTGTAGAAATGACGAATCTCGTGACTTAACTGAAATTAGTTTTAACTTTTGTCAGCGAATGGTTTGATGTTACCTGATTAGATTTATTGATTTTCAACGTTTGGAGAACTCAGTGAGACTTATTTTACACCAAAAAATCGAGAAATCTTCGGAACTTTGCCTTGCTTTTGATTTCTAGCACTGATCATTCGTCACCTTTGCGGTAACGCATCACGCATCAGTTTGGTTGACTCTGCCAAGTGTTGATAAAAAATCTCGTATATACTATTTCCCACGAAATGAGAGCCTTAATAGAATATTGATAGCTATTCACACCAGTTATTTTCCTTTTCTCGGTGTTATAGGTTTCTTATAATGTATGAGGAGTCATCGCTAAGGCCGGTAGTATAAACCGGTGTATGGTATAAACCTGCGTTGTGGTCAATGTCAACACCATTAACTTTGTTCGTTTGATCGTTCACGAGTCTCTTTTCACCAAATGCAGAGTTCTTGGCAATAAATGAAGCAGGAGAGCTTATGGAGAGATCTTTAGCTAAACTGATATCCGAAATTGAAAAATAAAAACAATCTCGGAATAAAATGGGTGCATTATGATTCATTTCACCGCAACATCATTGTAACTTTAATTATCGAGGAAGTTTGCCGGTGTTTCACTGTAGCTTTGTTTCTCAAAAAAGCTGAACCGGGTTTAACCAAAATGATCACTGTTATATGTTTTCTTTGCTTAGTGGAAGTTGCATTAAGTGCGTTTACAAAAAGCTTTAAAGAAGCATAAACTAACTTCTACATAGCGTACAAGTTTCTTTCAATGCAACTGTTGTCACGCGTAACGCATTCATAAAAAAAGAACATCCGATCAGTTCAAAACTTCGCGTCCAAGTTGTAAAAGAGTTTAACAAATTAAAGTTAAACCAGTTGAAAACATTTCTCCTTGGCAAACAAAAAATAAAGCAGTTTCTCTTCAGTGAACATGAAAAACAACTTTTTTGCTTGAGAATGATTGTAGTTCGGCATCGCAACTGCAGAGTGGAGTTAAATAACATTTTTAAAATAACCATTATTCACATTCTAAATAAGCGGAGCGATGTTAGTTCAGTGACGTCCTAACCACTGGAACTCTCGTAGATTGCTAAAAGTAAAATCGAAGGATAAACATCGCCTGCGACTGATGTGATCAGTTTAGTTTAGTTATCGCTCAAGAAGCAGCACAGGCAGCCCAAGCTCTCTTTATGAACCACACAAGGAACACAACATGGCGTCGAATTATAAGGGTTTGTATGGGATTTTCTACAAGATATCCATGAAGGTCGTTAAAAGTGAAAATATTCAATAAAAATGGCTTACCTTATTCCATACGTTTGTTGTTTACTCCTGGTGTCGTTATTTTACCGATTTAACTTGATTTAAACGATTTTTTTGAATCCTGATTTTCTCTTCATAAAGAGGAGGCAAGGCGAAACACTCCTGTCCGGACAGCCTGCCGAACGAAGTCAAAAATCCCAGGCTAAAATCCACCGCAGAATTTAAGGGCAAAGGTTGATCTTTCATTTCAGTTCTCTAGCCACACAATCGCAGCCCTGAGATCGACGCCGGGCGGCTCTTCGTGTCCCCAGTGAAACGATAAAACGATGGCAGACACCCGTGTACATTTTAAACACGACACAACGACCGTTGAAATCGGCTTGGTAACCTCGTCATGTTGGCAAACCAAGACTCGCGGGGGTACTAGACCTCAATTTGTCAGCAACACTTCTTGTAACACCCGGGGTCCCCTCAGGATGAATCTACACTGCTCCATTGTCTCAAGCACCCAATCAAAACCGCGCAGCGTCGTGTTTACATGTGCGAAAAATGTGCACAACTCGGAGGAAACCCAGGAAGAAATGTAGCCGGTAAATCTGTAATTTATTTTCAAAAATGTAAGTATTTGAACTGGTTTTTGTTTATTTTTATTTCTCATGTAAGTGTGTATGGATGGCTAGATGTTTCCCGTTCTTGACAACTTCAAGTTTTCCAATATATTCGCATGTTGTTCTTTCTTACAAGCGATCACGAGGTGACATGTAAGCTTATGTTATATTTTGTTTTACATTTCAGGGTAAAGTTGAATGAGGACCAGAGTGAAATAGTGAACTTTGGGTTTGAAGGTCACAATTTATTGATTACTAGCCAGGCTGGCGTTGGTAAAAGCGAGGTCGTAAAAGCATTTATTGGAAAGGCGAAAGAGGCGGGAAAGAAGATCGGTGTCATATGTTCGAGCGGCATTGCTTGTCAAGTGTATGATCGTGGCGTCGCGTCAACTGTTCATTCGTTTTATGGCTTATCGACGGCAGAATTACCTTGGCGACAAGTGATAGATCGCTCGGCTGAAAATTCCTTAGTTCGAGACCGAGTCAAAGCCCTCGCCATCATTGTCTGGGACGAGGCCATTATGTCGTCCCAGAGGATGTTCGAACTTGTCAATTTCCTGCACCACGAACTGGCGAACGATGATTGTAAAAATCTTCCATTTGCAGGGAAACAAATGGTTCTGATAGGAGAATTCCTGTAGCTGCAACCTGTGCCGAATTTATTTGACGAAGGCCGCTTCATGTTTTATTCTCCTATGTTCGACTTTGCCATTTCACATCGGTTCGGGTTAAAAACAGTCATTCGGCAGCAAAATCCAGAATTTTTAGCGGCTCTGGCGGAAATAAGAGAAGGGGGATGTTCCATCACCACCGAACATTATCTAGGCTCTTTGCAAAGGCAATTACCCTGGGAACTTCAGCGTACTGCCACCCAAATTTATTTCAGGAAAGTTCCAGTTCAGCTTGCAAACAGACGGCAGTTCGATGCTATCCCTGGAGAGTTGTTTACTTTTCATGCCGATTATGAAAATGACAAATCGCGGAGTATGAGCTGGCCCGGAGCATCTGTTTTACAACTGAAACCCGGTTGCAAGGTGATGCTAGTTTGGAACAAGTCAGATGATTTAAGGAATGGAACACTTGGCATATTCACCGGCGTTAGCGGTAATGGCAAGTTGTTGTTGAATGTTGAAGAGGTTGGAAACGTTGAAATAGGGAGGGAAACGTGGATCAAGCGGGACAGAAATGGTCAAAGGGTTGGAAGTGTGTCACAGTTTCCGGTTGTCCTTGCTTATGCTGTCACCTGCCACAAGTCACAGGGATTAACTTTGTCATCTGCAGTTGTGTTCTGCTCTAGAGAGTACGTTCCAGGCCTAATTTACGTTGCAATTTCGAGGGTGAAGTCTCCTAAGACACCTTTTGAAGCCAGTGAAAAAGGTACTTGAAATCTGCTCTTCAGCACATCTTTGCCCTCCAGCGGTGGATCTTTCCTGCTGTCGTAACAAGCCCTTCCAACAAGATGATTTGCTAAGTGTAAGAGACCGCTACCAGGAAATTGACCAGGAAAATGAGGAGCCTTTTCAATTTCCTTCTGAAATGCTGGATGGGCCAGTACAAGCTTGCTTTGAAAATGATGAAGTGGCCACCCCACTGGAGCTGCTCGAGGTTTTTGACAGGCTAACAAGGCATGAATCTACACTTTCGAGTCCTCCTGAAGAATTTCTTACTTCTTGCCGAGATTATCTACTGTCCTTGAAACCAAGTGTAGTGGTGTCTACCTTTCAAGAAGAAGAGATCAGTGCCATTGACTTCCTGCTGAATGATGATTGTTGGATGACAAAAGTTCCACCATTTGTTAAACTAATTTGGTTTCATGCTTTTCAGATGATCGAAAACCACATCATCGAAAACCAAGATGACATTGTTGTTAACATTGGACGGCAAGATTTTTCTGAGGCAACTTTCATGCTGAATCAGTTTTTCAATGGTGATGATTTTTCTTTGTATGTTTGTGTTGTTTTTGGCACAAATAAAGGTACACTTCCTCAACGGGCCATTGCACGTAAGTTGGCCACTTTCATCTATTTTGGCTTTCTGGAATGGTTGAAGTCCACAGTGAGACAGGACGAAATCTGTGAACCTGTTGCCTTTGATGTTCAAGAAATGAGTGAGGCTGGGCTGTCAAAGGTTCGTCATGTTGGTGGCTGGGCAGTGAGAAAAGTTCTCTCCCGAGCACGCCGGTATGTTCAGAAAAATGTTCATACGAATTCCAGTTCAACCTTGGCCACTGTTGAAAATCAGCAAAGAGTTTGTGAACTATTAGAAGAAAACATAATTCAACCTTATCATCAACTAGAGGAAAGTTCCAAGTTCTCGGAAACCCTGCAGGTAACAGAGGCAAGACAGTATCGCCGACGAGGCCTGCTTCACATCTCTGATGAGGCCTACCTGTTCTTCCTAAATCTGGAACAGAGGAGAGTGGATCTGCTAAACATGCATATTTTGAAGAGGGCACGTGAAGGGATGGTGGAAGCAGCGATCATATCTATTTCTAATGATGAAGAATTGAAATCATCTTGGACGAGGTGTTTCGGAGACGATGCCACTAAAGACAAGGTATTGGATGGACATATATTTTATAGATAAGAGGCTCACTAACTTGAATTTTGGTACTTAATTGAAAATGTAATATTGTCCATCTGAAATGTTACTACAAGATCTAAATTTCTTAATTAATCGTGAATTCAATATTACTTGGCTAAGTTTACATGACCAATGCAATGAACATAAAATTAGTAAAAAAAAGGAACATTTATTGCTTTATAACCCGACATTATCTTATTAGTTATGTCCAGGATTGAAAGCAAGCATTTTTTTTTTGAGTACTTCATATTTGACAGGGTTATTTGAAATTAAGTCATACTACTTCATATTTGACTGAATTGTGTTTGTTTAGGTGCCTTTTTACCAATGAGGGCACTTTGTGATGCTTATCGTAAGGAATTTGAATCTCATTAGTGTTCAATCCTGGAAATATCTTGATCTGATAGATTAAGAATTTCTTGCCTTTTTAACCGGTCAAGTCCTTGCTTGGCAAGCCCTTGCTGCTGGACAGCTGCTTGTCCACTGACCACAAATCTGAAGGCTCAAAAGGGTTGCAGCAAGCCATTTTCTTTAGAAAGTACTTTGTCTTACCGGTAAGACAATTCTTTTAATTTGAAATTTAAGAAAGTGGTCTCGATCGCTTCTACAAAAAGAAATGTGTTGCGTAATAACGAGTGTTCATTAAAAAGACAAACTTTGTTTAAAAAGAAAAAAGTACTCGAAACCTCTCTCTTCGCACAGGTACTGATAGAAAGACTATTCAAGGGCATAACAATGTACTACATCAACATGGGGGCTTCTCAATTTTTACGATACTTCAGGAGAGCATCGCTGGTAAAAAAAAAAAAGCGCAGAACTACGTAAAAGAGTTCTCCAAAGGAAAGAAAAGACGAGAGAAAAAACAGACAGTGTATCCTACAATGTAAGACAACATGTTGTGTTGTTATTAAATATTCAAATGATCTAAAAAATAAATCCTGGTAGTTTGTCATTTAATAATATTTGACAATTAAATATAGATTATTTTGCAGATCATTATTGAAGCCCTCCTCAGATGAACATATTTAATTTATATTGTAATGATCTATATTTTGTTCCCCCGATTGCCTTAATCTCGAAACTAACAATAGACCAACAATTGAATGATGTTGGAATGTCATATAGTACTTGAGCTTCGTGAATTCTCCCCCGATTACCATTAAGTTCCCATATAATTGACAAAATAATTTACAAGTTTTATAATTATACTTTATTTATTTTTAGGACATTCTGAAGGATAGAAGTGTAAACAAGACGGTATCACATAGTCGTCTGATTGCATTTATTCATCAGCATCGAGGCAGTGGCCCACTCACCAGAGTTTACCTCAAAGCTCAATTAATAGCCCTATGCCAAGCATATGGTCTTAGAGTGTCTCCACGATCAACAAAGACAGTGATAGGAGAAGCCCTTCTGAATGCTATTGCAGAGATTAACTGCATTCCGTTCTCAGTGCAGGTGGATGACAGACAATTCAGGATTGTAGAGAACTCTAATTCAGATGGTCACATCAGGATACGCTTATCGAGAGGTATTCTAAACATGTATTTTATCATTAATATTACCAACATTTTAATATACAGCAGTAACTGATATTCTCACCATCTAAATTCAATCCTTGATTTCTAGTTGAATTTCTTTGGAAAATGAGAATTCTTAAGTTAGTTTTATATTTAAAAAAAAAAAAAAAATACACTTGCCTTTTCATTCCAGATAAAAGCAAGCACATGTTAAGACTGTTATGAAAATTCTATCGGCTATACACACCCTACACACATGTTCTTCTGCAGAGCTTTATACATGTAGATATAAGCTGGCATGGGCTAATAAAAAAAAACTATTTACAACAACTTTTTTGTATTTTCACGAGCAAGAATATTAATTGCCATGACTAATTGTAATCGTAAGGTACATGTACATCCAGAGGATTGGAGAAGCTAATGCACTTGTTCCAAAATTCAAAGGGGAAAAATTACTCTGAGATTTGACATTTCAAATAATCTAAGGGTGCGTTCCTTTGGGGTGATCCGAGTTCGGACCAGTGATCCAAGATCTGTCTGGATCTGTCTGGATCATGGTGCATCAAAGGAACCGGCGAATCCACTCTGGTCATGGATTCGCCGGTTCCTTTGATGCACCATGATCCAGACAGATCCAGACAGATCTTGGATCACTGATCTGAACTCGGATCACCCCAAAGGAACGCACCCTTAAATTAGTAGATCATGTTATCATGCCATAAAACTGTGCCTCACCACATGGTTAATCAATCCTTATCAAAAGAAACCTTGCCTATTGTTACATCATGAACTAAAATTTTCTTACACCTATCTGCATGACCCTAGCTACATATTAGTTATTTAATTAGTGTTTTTTGTAGTTGGAATTGACGGCCTCTGATCTATACAGGTACTGTTACAAGATCCATTACGTTTAGGGCTAATTGTGGTTTGCCCCAGTCTAATTGAGTTTTGTGAAGACTGTTGCTGTAGGAAAGTGGGATTGTCATTTTGACCATTACATGAACGAATTTGACAAAAGTGGTTCTCCACACAGTCTTGATTCACAATTGCAGGTTTAATTACCGAGCTGGGAAACTTTCCTAATTTGTAGTGGACCAATGACTGGAAACCAAGGCACATGGATTGCAAATCAAACCATAGTTTGCTTGAGATGAACTCTTTGTTGTTTCCTCCAGTGTTTTCTTCCGATTGACACATCCATGCAACTATAAAAGTTGTTAAGCTTCTGCAGTCTCACATCATTTGGCGAATTTATATACATCCTGTCATTGATTAAGTTCACAAGTTCACTAGTGTGCTCTAAAAGGGTAATGACAGAATCCAGGGCAGACTCATCTTCTCCAGTGCTGGCTGTAACATGTTCCTGGTATTTCTGTGATATATGTGAAAATGTACAGTTGCATTAATGTTAGTCTAGAGTGGACTAAAAGAAGGATAAATACTAATAACACTTTTTATTGAATGTTGAAAATGTTTTAATAGCATGTCAATAATGGTCTTAGTGGTAAAGCTGATAACTCCCTCATCTGTACCATGAATATGACACTGTTGATTATGAAATAAACAATAATATTGACAGCAGCAAAATTATATTATCAACAGGGCTAAACAAGTTCACAAAATTATAGCTTAGACAATAAGAAAAAAAAAACATCACAGTTAATCATTAGTAATCAAATGATTTTGTACCTGCATGAGAAATAGCATCTTGGAGTCAAGCACATCTTCTGCAAGCTTATTCCTCATTTTACTGGCTGGGTCAAGCTCGAAATGCTGTAGCGTCAGGTTCTCGTGTAGTGAGAGGGAGAAACTTTCTTGGTCCCAGTTAAAAGCACTTTTGAATTGTTCCCATGTGATCTGTTTTCCATTAACTTTCAAACACCTTGGCTGGCTTCTTTGGTTGCTTTTTTCGATATTGTTCCTTATTTCTTGATGTTATGCTGATCAGGAGATTGAACATTACAATTAATAGATGAAAATTAAAAATTTAATTAAATGTTACTCTTTTGGTATAGTAATATCATTCCAGCAGTTTTCAGTATTGGCTTCAGTTGTTCAGAATCTTGAGTTTGGCAAAATCACATTATATTTCCTATCAGATATAATTTAAATGAAAATTGCAGTGATCAGTGTAATTTGTCTGTACAGTGTTCTGACTTTTGGCCAATATACTGCGATCAATACATTATCTAGGACGGTTTTTGACTAAGAAGCACTGTTAACACATTAATTGTTAGTTAATATATGGTTTTTGACAAAGAAGCACTGCTAACACATTACTTGTTAGTTAATATATGACTATATGTCAACAAAATTAGAGACCTCCATTGAAGGCTAGCTGATTAATGAGCAAAGCATCCTGGGTTTAAATTGAGGAAATATTCACTGTTTAAAACATTTACAGTACAGCTCAAAGGTAAGCGTCCACGTTAACGCGCTTCAAACGAGTTAGTTAGAAATGCGTTAACGCGAGTCCGTTTATCTAACGCGCTTCAAAAGCGCGCTTGAAGCACAACTCATTAGTATGTTTTTATTTTTTATTAGCTTCGCCAGAGACCTGGCAGGGACACTACAACAGCGTGCGCCAATTACTGTAGGCCCGTAACTGCAAATCCCTCCCCCGTAGAGATAGACCACCACACCGGGGACTACGTCCCCTACTCTTTTCGAACAGAGCGTGGGTTCTTTAACGTCCCACAGAATCAATTATGAAGAGTTGTGAGACGGGGCCTACGGTTTATCGTCCTTATCCGAGAAGACTAGAAAGTCTAACCATTTGCAGATATCATTACAAAGGCAGCACTTTCTCCTCAGTTATTTAAAGACCCTGAGTGTTGGTCCAGCCGGGGTTTGAACCCGCGACCTCCCGCACGGTAGTCCGGTGCTCAACCACTGAGCCGGTCGGCGGTGTATGAGCTTGCGTATTGTTCTTGGTTCATTGTTCGATTACGCGGCAACTTTTGTCATTTTTCTAAGCTCCATTAAAGAAATACAGTTCAGTCTAAGTCAGGAAAATCGAAGAATTTATCCGATTTCCAAGTAAACCATGATATTTTCATCAAGCGACTGCATTTACAAAACAAACTACCGAAGTATTAAACCGGTGAGAAAGCGACTATAAAAAATTGCCCGGCGGCTTGCGTAAATGAACGTCGCGCGAATCATCGTCTCATTCTATAATTTTATGGCATCGATTCCCTTTATTTCAAGCCAAATTCAAACTATGAAACAAACTACGTCTACAAGAATCAAGATAATTTTTGCCGCTACATAAAAGCAAAAATAATACAACGCTCTGTTTTCATCAGTGCGTGACTCGAGCCATGCGCAATTGTTTAGACTGTTGCCGTGGCGCGTCCAGTTTTTTGAATACTCAATTAGATTCGCGGCGAAATGTCCAACCTACAATTTTTGGTTTAGGTAAGCCGAACATAAAAAAATGTTTAGAAAAAAATGTCGATAACCAAAAGGCGCTCAAAGCAGTTTATTGTATTTGGAGTCGAACTCCGTTTGAAGTTTTAAACGCAGGAGAATTTTCGATCAAGGGCTAAGCGACTACAGTAAGCTTACGCAAAAATGTCGATGGTAAAACAAACAGCAGTACAAAATCCAAATACTCGTTGCTTTGATACCTTTGGATCCATGATAAAAATCATTGGGCCTCCAGTGTAGTAGTTCCTAGCTACAAACTTAGACTCAACTGGGTTTTTGTTCTGGTAGTGTAACTTTACAAACTGTCTGTTGCATTCCGCCCCATCTAAGATGCACCAGTATACCCTACAAAAAGCCATACGTGAACATGTGTCATATTTCATTGGTAATTTCATATGATAACACTAGTAACAGTATTTTTTTTTTTTTTTGTACATAGATTCAAGGTTGCAGTAACCTGCAATGAAAGTGTCATTTTCTGAAGTAAGTATTATGTCAACTGTTATAAAAGTATATTAATTCGTAGGTTATCAACAGAAATATAGGTTCACAAATTCCAACATTAAATGTCTGTATTCACATGTACTCACTGTACATGTACTCACTCAAATCCAATCTCCAACATTGCCAGGACACCATCCCAGAAGCAGAAGTACAAACTGCTTGGAGTACAATCTTTGGATGGGAATTGTGCAACAGGGAACCTAAACCCATTATCACTGACATAAATGAATTGCAGCACATGGGTAGCAAGTTCTGGTTCATCACCTTTTCCTACAGGCAAATTAAATGATTTTTTTAAGTTTTAGTGACAGTAGCAAATTCCAAAATGAACATCTTTAAGCGTAAAATACAGCTAGGAATGTTTATATATTGAAAGTATTCAATATATAGGTACATGAGTGTATTACGTAAATTAGTCTTACCTGATAGAGATGTCATAAGCTCATGACCTTTTCCAAGGTCAACAAAACCAACAAGCTTGTGTTTGCCACCAATGCTGGTCATCTCTAAATTCTCCTGATAATTTATAACCAAAGACAATGTATGTTAGTTAAACTGGATATTTAACAATAATAATTATAATTGAATAAAGCTGAGTAGGATATGAAGACTTCTGCGATTCTTAGAGGGTGTTATCTGAGGACTTCTGAATTCTTTGTATCCTATGAAAGCCAAATTCATTCATTCCTTCAGTTTATTCATTCAAAGTACTCCCAAGTTCTTAAAGGAGTTTGTCATTTTGCTCTTTGTTTGTTTGCTTTTTTGCTAACCAAAAATAACACTACCTCGTCCTCAGATTTTCTCGGTCAAGGGTTCAAAAACCTACAGAGGACTGCCTTTTTTTGGAATTGGTTCAATATGACAATATTCTTTCCAAGTTTGGTCAACAGGAGCTGGTTGAGGAGTTATGCGTTTGGTTTTCACCATTAAGAAACGAAAATATTTTGAATGAAGAATAAAAAAAATTAAAGCTCTCCTATTGACTATGAGCCAGATTATGCATTTTAAAAAAATGACCATGAATTTCCATACAGTTTTTTGACCTTTGAGACCTCCTACCCCCCACCCCCAGGGATTTCCAATCCCTTCCATGGGGTTGGGGATGGAAGGTCTCAACGGTCAAATAACTGTAGGGAATTTGATGGATGTAAATATCAATGTTATTCCTATAAAATAATTTTTCATGTCTGAAAAGGTACCTGAATCTTCATTTCGTCAATGACTAAACCACCCATATAATCTGCTTCTTTCATTCCACTTTCCTTTGCTGCATTAAGGCACCATCTCAAAACCTCTGGGTTCCACCCCACGGTCTCCTTGATTTTGTTTTTATAAAGCCTGTAAGTGGTATTTAGTAATACACAACGATAAGTGTAACTTACAAGTAGTATGCATCAGCTTAATAGCTATAGGATGCCATGATTATTATGCATATGATCATTGGGATATTGGGAATCAAAATGAAACTGTTCTTTGCACATAAAAAAACGTTTTCAAGCATGGGCAGTGATATGGTACCCCTTGTAAATAAATACAATGAAATTCAGAAAAAAACTTACTTTAATCTAATTATGGGTGTTTTAATTTATACCCACCTTATTGTTTTGTTACTTGGGAGGATTAAAAACTGGCGAAGAGGATCCAAAACATGAGGGTTTCGGCAGTAAAGATCCAGGCAAAGCCGCATAACTCTGTATTTGAGGAAAAAATATACCATAGCATTATTAGAAAGCAAATGTATTATCATTGCTGTTCATTTTGATAGTTTCCTTTATATACTCAAGCAACGAGAGAATGACCTTTGAATGGGCACAGGGCAGGGATTTGATTGATTGCTTTAGCCCGGGGATAGGGCATTTGAATTATCTTGCTGACCCGGGGGTAGGGTTATTTGAATTTTTGCAAACATTTTAGCACAAATCATTTCTGGGGGTGGGGAATTTCAGTTATATTTGACCTCACATTTTTGTCCGGGGGTAGGGAATTTTACAGCATTTTTTGGGAAAATGTCAAATCCCCGCCCTATGCCCCACCTCTCCCCCCTCCCCCCACCAGCTTGACATTGATAGGTGCATACTCCTCTTATATGAAGAGGCTGAATAGTATTTTTTAATACAAAATGCTGTTATGGTTGATTGAATAAACTTTATTGACTTACTTTGGATGCCACCGGTAACCGTTTTTGGTTTTGCACTGTAGAAGGCGTTTCTGTTGCTCCCAGAGACATGCCATTTCGGTGGGGACATTTCGGTCACCGGTATTTAAAAACATTTGAGAAAGATCATCGTGATCTTCCTCAGCCATTTCAAGGCACTGGGAATCGAATTTCTCGCTCCAATATCGCTCCCTTTTCTCTGCGTTTTGTCGTGCTTGCTTTTCTTTGGCAAGTTGTTGCACAACTTCACTTTTGGAGAGATATCTCTTGTTTGTGTGGGAGTGGATGGAATCTCTCGCGAGCCTTGTGGATTTAGCACGGGAACCCAGAAGTTTAATGTTCCTGCAATTCGCACAGTAAGTGCCATCTTTGACAGTTATGATGTTACAGTTATTTGAGAAAACTCTTGTTTCACCCACGCTTTCCGTTCCTTTCGAGAAATCAACGTACTGGCCAGTGACATGAGGAAGGGTTGTGGTTTCCCCATCTTCCAATGTTGCGCCTTTGCAAAATTTCGCATTATTAACGAATGCTAGAATCAAGTTGATTCTCTGGCTTAATGGGTAACGTTCTATGTACGAGATGTCCATGAACTTCCCAATATCGCTTTCACAGCCATGAGATATAAGGGAGTAAGAAATTTTAGAGGACGAGAGTTGAGTTATCTTGACTTCAGTGGAAAATCGTTGATTGTTAAACGAACACGACTCGAAACGAAGAAATGACACAGTGTTTGGGTCATCACACATTTTGCTCCATCCACGTTCCATTTCTAGACTACTTCCTCGAAATTGTTCGAAAGTCTCTCCTGGTAATTCAGTAAGAGTTACACGTTCCTTACATCTCAGTTAAGGTAACAGGTTCGACGATCTTTACGTGGTCCTCGCCTCACCAATTTAACTTCATCTCCCCGTAATTCGTTAACAATTCTCCCGAGAAAAACGGAGCTCAATTTGCCGGCAACATTTTCTTTCTCTTCGTATGCTCTGGACAAAATTTCGCTGGCTTCCATTACAGATTCCTCACAATATTCGTAATTCCACAATATCCTATTAAAGAGAAACGCACATTTATCTTATCAGTTCGGGAATTAATAAAACAAGCTGCAATAACTTGAAAATTTACCATGACGTCCAGTTAAAAAATGCTTGTATCTCCTCAGCTTCTATGGAGCTTTCGCCGTCGACCTTACGTTTTTTCGGAGCCATTCTCTTTTGCCAAATCGTTTTGTACGATTTTTATTTTTAAATTTTTGTAAACACGACGCTGCGCGGTTTTGATTGAGTGCTTGAGACAATGGAGCAGGGTAGATTCATCCTGAGGGGACCCCGGGTGTTACAAGAAGTGTTGCTGACAAATTGAGGTCTAGTACCCCCGCGAGTCTTGGTTTGCCAACATGACGAGTTTACCAAGCCGATTTCAACGGTCGTTGTGTCGTGTTTAAAATGTACACGGGTGTCTGCCATCGTTTTATCGTTTCACTGGGGACACGAAGAGCCGCCCGGCGTCAATCTCAGGGCTGCGATTGTGTGGCTAGAGAACTGAAATGAAAGATCAACCTTTGTCCTTGAATTCTGCGGTGGATTTGTGGCCGTGGGTACATTTTAGCCTGGGATTTTTGACTTCGTTCGGCAGGCTGTCCGGACAGGAGTGTTTCGCCTTGCCTCCTCTTTATGAAGAGAAAATCAGGACTCAAAAAAATCGATTAAATCAAGTTATATTAAAAGAGGTTTCTTAAAACATAAAACTGTAAAAACGAACGATAAAATCTGACGTTTCGGAGTAGTCATGACTCCATTATCAAGGAAAATATAAACGAGATCATGCAAATTACAGCATTTAAAGCGATTTTGGCGCGAAAAAATTAACATAAGAGGGTGCGAAGATTATAAAAGTACTTTCGCACGAATGGAGTCTGATTGCACGTTGAGATTTGGCTTTAAAGCTCTTATAAAAATCATTTCGTACACTAAGCAGTCAAATTTAGTTTTGCATTTCTTAAGCACT
>JAEMWC010000390.1:355000-362500 GCA_016490735.1 Pachyseris speciosa
ACTTCAACTGTAAAAATTTCATGGCCCAGTCCATAACTATCAATGCCGAACTGGAATCCTCCATTTTTAAGAAGTCCTGTTTGGCTTTGATTGAGCGAAGTATATGTGCTTTCCACTGTTGTAAATCTGATCGTGCCCGCTCAAAGTCATAAAGAAGATCTTGTCGATGTTCTTGATTATACGGATTCCAAGATGAACCTCGGATTTCTGGCTCCACTTCGTCCAAGACTGCTTTCAAGGTCTGGCACTGGTCACAGCTTTCAATATGCTGATGAGTACACACAGCCTGGAAGTCTGGGTCACGACCATCACTTAGGGCCAGCTTTCTGCAGTGGTCGGCACAAGTTGACTCATCCGGCTTGCAGTGGAAAGGATAATCTGTCTTTAGGTACTGCTTTGAGTGTCTCAACCTGCTGTTGGCATTGTTACACCACTGCTTGTTTCCCCCTCTTTTCTCTAAGTCGTCAATGATTCTCACCACAGTCTGAAAACCAGCAGCTCCATCAGCAGCTATGTTGTCAAGCCCTTGAAGAGACTTACGCTGGGAGGCTTCCCGCACTTCTAAGATTTTGAATAAGGTTGATCGGCTCAAGGGTTCGAATTGCTCTTCTTTGCTAACTTCAAAATATTGATTGATCATGGTAGACCTTGCTACGGTTCGCACGACATTAGGCATTTGAATCTTCTCGCCACTATCAAGTTTGATGATTTTGTTGCCATATGCGACATCTTGATAAAAATGAGGACGATTAACAAATTCCACGAAATGGTCCACCTTTTCCATATCAAGACGTACACGGTGTTTTATCTCTGACACTGGTACTGTGCCAGGGCCATGGATCTTTGCGTGTGAGCGGGCCTGCTTTATTTGCCAGTTTGAAAGTTTTCCATAAGGTGAATGGATTGCCTGTAAGGTTTTTGCTGAGTATCGTATAGCATATAGGCTGAGAATTGTTTCTTTAAGTTCTTTGATGTAGTATTTTTATACGCCGTCATTAATATCACCAGATCATCACGGGCTGGGAGATCTATTCTTTCTTCCTTCGAAAATTCTAGAGATTCGAATAGTTTGTCGCCATCCCGGGCGCGACTGCGTTACATACAAACGTTAACTTCTGGTGATCTGTTGAGGCTTCTCCCGGGCATCCCAATCAAAACTATCCAAATCAACACAGTATAATCTGAAAAACGGTTTTTCAAAACGAACTATAGATGAAAAAGTCGCCGGAAAAGTCTACATTTTCAAAAACACTGTAGCCAAAATAAAAAGGGGGGATTATCATGGAAACGCTGTTTTAAATTACTTTGCAGGAAGACGTCATAAGTGTTAATCCGACTATGTAAAAGTTAAGAAAAATGGTCTGGTTTCAAATTCTCAATCTCTTTGCATTTTTTTACTTTGCAAGGTCATGGTATCCCCCATCATAAGAACATTTGAATTGAAAAGAGGTTAATCTGGACGTGGCTAGAGCTTTATTTGACCCCCGAAAGATACCACTCTAAAATGAACATGATAGCTTTTCTTCTAAAATTAGTGGCGTTTTCTCCTGAAAACGCTAAAGGGAGATTTACTCCCCGAGCATCCCAGAGCTTTTCAAATGGGAGTTCCCTCTTCCCCCTGAAATAATTCGCGGGACCAAATAAACAATTATTTAAAATTATTGCCTGGAAGGGGAACGAAAGGGGTGGTGAAGCTTCGACTGGCTGCATCCTCTTTTTAAAGAGCAGCTATAGCATTGAAACTATATTTTGTACTTACGAGATCCTACAGCTGCGTTTTCACCAAACAAACTGAAGATTTCCCATGACAGTTTTAAACCGATGACAGCCCTTCCTGCCACGGCAGTAGATTTTCCCTTATGATCAGGGTACTGACATGATCTTGGTGGTCGCCAAAACTTCCCCAAAGAATGCCTATGTCTTGGACAAATAGACATCATCCCTATCTGAGATTCGGTAACCAAGAATAGACCGGCCCTAGCTAAGATAAGATCCGTTTCGGACAGACTTTCCGTAGACAAATGACAGTTGACGAGGTGCCCTCCAATATCGTCATGACAGTCTCTCAAAAGAAACAACGTCTCAAGGCCTCGACTTGCCCCACAATCACCTTTTACGATAGCGTGGAATGAACACAATTTCGACGACATTTTGATAACGTGAAAACAACACAGGAAGTTTTTAATAAACACGCTAATTTGATTATGGTAACTTAGTTAACCTACAGATAATGCTTAAAAAGGAGACAAATACACATTCGTTGAATAAATGTTTGGCATCACTCAATGGAGGTCTTAAAATATAATTCACAACTTATCAAAAAAAAAAAAAACTGCCGTCTATAATATCTAAAAATTATTTTAAAATACGGTAAATTACTAATTTAAGTTGGACATGCAAGATACACCATGAGAGAAAACATTATTTTAAGTCCGATAAACTCAATTTTCAATCAGCTTTGAAATATCCTTTCAACAGTAATTTCAAAATATTTTTGACTGTGTGAATCTCCCTTTTTTTTTGGTGAAACGGAATTCACGAATAAATGTTGTCGACATTGAGAATAGTATTGCTCGCTTCGGCAATGTAACGCGGCATCTCTTTAATCAAGAAAATAGTTGGAATGGCAAACGAGGCAAACGAAGGAAATAAAAAGAAAAGATGTAATTTTTAAAATGCCGCCTTTATATCAAGAGAAAACAATATTTTTTTCAGTATTTAAATAGTACGTAATTTAGAAATTACTGTTTGCTTCAACCAGGAACGCGTAGTGCGTGATGCGTGATGCGTGACCGCAAAGGTGACGAATGATCAGTGCTAGAAATCAAAAGCAAGGCAAAGTTCCGAAGATTTCTCGATTTTTGGTGTAAAATAAGTCTCACTGAGTTCTCCAAACGTTGAAACTCAATAAATCTAATCAGGTAACATCAAACCATTCGCTGACAAAAGTTAAGACTAATTACAGTTAAGTCACGAGATTCGTCATTTCTACACAAAACGTTGAATTTTCAGCTACTTGCAGTCAAATTTTTTGCGCTTCAAACTTACGAGTGCCCACAACTTTTAATACAGATATTTGAAGCTTAGCCTTAGAACATTAAGCTGATAACAGTCGTCATTCATGTAGAGGTCCCACTTTTGAAAAACATCTGTTTGTTTGGAGGCTACGTTGGCAAAAATGCTAAAGACGTTTTTAAGAGGGTCGGGGAAAAAATCATAACTTTGCTTGTGTTTAAGATAAACGCGTATTTTTTAATTCTGTAGAAAGAAGAAAGAATTATCTAGTAATTCGAAAAAATTTAGATTTTTTTATTAAATGTGCAAGTTTTTAGCCTGCATCGCGTAACGACTAATTTTCGGTTTTGTGTGGTTTTCGACTCGCCTATAAAAAAATTCGTCAAAAAACCAAGGGAAGCGAATCTGGCGAAATAAAGTCCATTTTCGTTCATTGCATATGTTGCTTGACTTGTGTAGAAAAAATGAGGGCAATCCATTTTCCACCAAAATTTGAGTGGTCGGTTCTTACACAGACACGCTCTTAAAGGGACTATCTCATCCAACGCGCATGCGCGAGTTGGTCAGAAAACATTTGAACACGTTGGGCCAACTTTTTCAAATGCTGTCGAAGATTCCAAGTAGCCGATTTTATCTGTTTGAATCGCGTTAATTTTGAGAAAAATTGAGGAAGTTTTTGCTCACAATCAGTCTTAAGGAAATGCAGACGGCTTTTGTAGCAATATCTTTTTGAGATTTGGCTTTGGAAGAATTATTTTCGTGGAATTGAGATGTCTACTAGCGGCGGTCGTCGTGCTGGCAGCGGACGAAAGAGAATTTACGACAGCAACGCCGTCAGACCCAAAGTTTGGGAACGAGGAAATCAGAGGATTTGTCTGGATTGTTTAATTTATTCTTCTTGGGTATCGGCGAAATTAAAGTGCGGTTATTCCACCGATTCCAAGTTCGCGGGACATCTTCGATGCTTTGCATTTGATAAGACATTCAAGCTTAACGGTTTGTTTTGACATGACTTTAATTTCTTCGTGCCACAAGTAAATAAATTGGTGCAATGCATTTTGCAGTTTTACAGGGGAAACCATTGGTTTTTGAGGTAGTTTTTCGAGAAAAAGTATTCTTGCAGATGCAAGGATCGGTCTAAAAACCAAAGGAAACAAAGTAAGTCACTGTCATCAAAAGTGTTTGCAGCAATCGATCCGAAGATGACAGCAGTATTCACGTCAGACAACATACAACGCGAACAAACAGGCTAGACTCACCACAATAGACTCGCTTTCGACGACAGCAACGGCAATTTCCATGATTTCGAAAAAACAGGCACGAAAATTCTTCTCTGCGCGTTGTATGAAAGTGTTGTCGGCACGTAGGAAACAATGGCTGGCGCATATATAAAACTTCTTATCGAATAGATTATTGCAAATCGATACCACAGCTAGTATCCAGGCCTCTGGAAAACGGGTTTACCTAACAGAGGGAATCCGGAATCCGGAATCCGGAATCCGGAATCTAGAAACTGGAATTAATAATTGCTAAGAGGGTTAAAAGAACGAACAAGACGATCGATGTCTTACAGAAGGAGGTAGGTGACAGGACAGAAGTCTTAGTCTGGGACTCAAATCAAATCAAATCAAATCAAATCAATTATTTAAGCTCGATAACGTGAGGAGTGGTTGCCCATTCTCCCGACCCAGGGGCTCATGTAATAAACGTTTGAGCGTTCCGGATCGAATTGGAATTTAGAAGTGTTGGTTTTTGTGGAGAGGGGAAAACTGGAGTACCCGGAGAAAAACCTCTCGGAGCAGAGTAGAGAACCAACAACAAACTCAACCCACATATGACGCCGAGTCCGGGAATCGAACCCGGGTCACATTGGAGGAAGGCGGCTCTCACCACTACGCTACTGCGCTACTGGGACTTGGTTTGTTCTTTCCAGTTGAGTCGCTGTGGAGGGATATAGGGATAACTATTAAGAAAGACCGTATGCAGGATCATTAAATGGAGCTTAACGAGCTGACCCGCGAGATTTTACACTAGCCTCGTACATGTTTAACCTTAAGAAACAAACAGGCCCATGCAGTACGACCCTCGCTGCAAAAACGTAGTGAGAAGCATTGTTATTGGGAATAAAATCTTTCTTGGAGCAGATTAACCACGTTTATCGCCTACTGTAAAAGTAGGCCTGGCGGAGTCGGGGAGTCCTCAGTTGTTGTAGATATCCTTAACCGATCAGAAGTGGAGAGCAGCGAATTTCACGTGTTCGAGGTTCCTATATAAAAGTTTCAAGGTATACTGGGCACGATACTGACTTAGGTTTCAGCAAAGGAGCGACTCTTGGAAAGCCCCTCGATAAAAAGAGCAATGACAGAAGACGGGATGAGGGTGAATCTTTCTGAAAATGTTGTAAGCAAACGAAAGCGCTAAAACAATCCTCACCCAGCCCCCATAGCTATCATTTCCTGGTGGGGCATTTATAAACGTCTTTTTTTTTGTAATGAAAATTTTTTTGTCTATTTTTTTCTCCAATTAATCTCTCAAATTATATTTTCTTTTTTCTGCATATTTAAAGTTTTTTTAAATTGATTTTTCTTCGTCTTTTGGAGATGTTCCGGAATGTCCCATGTTCCGACCATGTTCCTCGTTTTATCGACTGCCACTCAACAACCTAAGACAGTTCCCAAACAGACAATGACCAATCAGGCGTAAGCGTTCCTACGCCCAATGAAGTCAAAATATGCAAAGCGATTTTCTCTTGTTTTTGGTCACGTAGCGTTCAAAATAATAAGCAAAAAAAATAGCTCTTGTTTTATAAAGATCAAGCTGAAATGAATAACAAAACATTGAAAACGGAAAAAAAGTTGCTCGAAATCAACAAAGGTTGATCGAAAATCGAAAGTTGTTCAAAACGTTGCCGTCAACTTGTGGACAGGCCTAACAGTTTTCATCGACAAAAAGAATAAGAGAAGGCGCTTTTAGTTAAAATGATTTGATTTTAAAATGTTCAAAAGGCACAATACATTGATTAGTATCGTTGTGGTGTGATTGAAAGCCGTGTGCTTCAAAGGAATCAGGCGGTTTATTAAAAGCAAAACCAAAGTATTAAAATGCCGCCCTAGAATAAACTTCATAGGCTTGATTGCTGCAAAACTCAGGCTAAGTCATCATATAATTTGTTCACCATATTTTTACCCAAGCGACTTCAACCTTTGTCAAAATTTTCCACCAAACTTCTTTTTTTCCGGATTCCGAATTCCGGATTCTGGATTCCACATTTCATGTTTTAGGTAAACCCGTTTTCCAGAGGCCTGGATACTAACTGTGGTATCGATTTGCAATAATCTAATCGATAAGAAGTTTTATATATGCGGCGCAAGTCAAATATTTGAACACGATGAAGTTTTGTATGTGTGCCTCAAGTTGTATAAATATTCAAAGGAAGTTTTATATATTTACAAGATGTTGTGTTTATTACTCGGGTACTGTAAGTATCACGAGTTATAAAATGTGTCAGCAAAATGCACAATACAATTACGTTCCGGTGTTTGGATTGGCCAATGCACAATAGCAGGCACGTGGCGGCGTGTTCATTGGTCAAAGCAAACCACATAGTCCAAAGGTTGAAAGGCTAACATCACGCGACGGTTGTTTTCAAGTTATGCAAATTCATCGTGTTTGAGTTGTGAAACTAGATATTTGAAGACAGCACAGTCTGTCCCCATGAAAAGGTTTGCCGAGTGTTAAGAAAAAGTTGGAAGCCTCGCACGTGTAGTGCTTATCGGCTAATCGATATCACAAGTCGAATTCGAATGCTGTGACAGAAAAATTACAGATTTGCACAAAGTTGTTTTCGTAATGTGATACCTAAAAAAACTTGACCGTAAGTGAACACTCAAGATTAAATAATCCACTTCGACCCCCGGAACAAATTTTCCTGCACATATCTTTGTTAAGTTGTGAAGCTGGATTTTAATACAGTACAGACTGTCCGCGTGAAAAGGTTTGCCGAATTTAAGATAAGGTTGGAAGCCTCGCACGTACTGTGAGTATCGACTCGAATTAGAACGTTGTGACAGTTCTTTATTTAGAAAATCGCAAAGTTGTTTTGATGTAATTTGATCCTGATTATACCACAACTCAATCGCTGTGACAGTTCTATATTTAGAGACAAGTTTGCGAATTTTTCGTTTTCACGTGACGTCAGAAAAAAAAAAACTAATATTAAACATTTAGATTTTTTACTTTCATCAGGTAAATGACATTTTAAGCCAAGTAACACGCTTTGTTTTGAAAATATAGCAGTTTGAATTTCAATTTCTTTTTACAATGCGTGACATCTGGATTGCTTCTGAGAAACATGTCACATACACGGAAACGATTCGCCTTGTATTTTCGAGTTTGTTTTCAAGCTTCGCAGAGAGAAAAAAGTTCAGATGTTGCCATTTAATTTAGAAGTAAACAACAACAGTTGACAACGAATATGGTGGCAAC
>JAEMWC010000390.1:367500-387500 GCA_016490735.1 Pachyseris speciosa
TTCTTGTTTTGTTTTGTTGTTCCACAAAAATGCGACGTTCTCAGAACGAAGCAATCTCACATGTTCAAATGACTGCAGTACAAATACGCTTACGACTTTATTATACAATCAGTTAATCTTCATTTGTTAAAGCTCAACCCTAGTTTGGCATTCGAAGAACGTACAATCAACTTCACTGTTTATACTTCTTCGAGACGATCTGCATGATAGGCCACTCAGTGTTTCTGTACTCAAGCTGTACTCTTGAAGAGCTCTTCGGAGCCCCTCTCAGATGTTCCAAAATTTTACTTCTCAAACAAGCGTCTTACTCAATCTGAATTTGACTGTTGACAAACCCACGAAACTCATCTTCTTTGTCATCGCCAAAATTCAACGTTGCATCAAAAATGCATATTTTATTCCTCGATGTAATTTTCGGTTGACATGGATTTGGCTGGAGCTTTCTTCCTGAACCGTGTAAACATCTTTTACAATTTTGCACCTAAGAATACAGCTTGAAGAAGGGAAACTTTGAGAGCTGCAAGCTAGAAGACGCCTTTTTGTCAGCCGCCATTTTGTTTTCAATGTTCCAGCGGTTATCCTCATGAAAATGGGAATACAGAACATGCGCAGACAAATGCCCCTCTGCTTGTTATCACAGCAATTGGTCTTCTCTGTATATCTGTAAAAAATATGAAAACATAATTACTGTAAGTTCCTTCCTTTTATACAAATTGTCTACAAAACAGTGTCCATCATTAGTCTTGTGGAGTAGTAGTTTATATGAAATTGTATTTTTATTAACACAAATTCTGACAACACTATCAATCTTTATGGTCTGGCTTATATCTAAATTAAGCATCAACATCTTTTCTTCCAGTGTATGCTCATGTCATACTCTTTAACTTGGCCAAGTTAGGCTAAAGCAAATCTTCAAGCTTGTTATATTGTAGTATTATTTCGAGAGAACAGTTTGTTTTGATTTTACAGTTTTGCATTGTACCTGCACAAACTCACCTAAGGGCTTAGATATGCAGGTACCAATAAACTCAATTTAAATGTTTAACACAAGCTCACATCAAGCTTACATCAGATTAATCCGAAAAGGCCATTTTTTGCCGTTCGCTAATCCAAAATATAAAATTTCCTCAATTTTCAAAACAGCTGGTGGAAAGACCTCTTTTACTGTCCTAAAGTTTTATGATAATATTCCGAGAAAACTTGCATAACTTTATAACCATAAAACTTCGCTTCACAAGAAAGTGGAGTTGCGAGTATTTTAGCGGGTACAAAACAGTAAACGAATGTAGAGTAATATGTGCATCACACCGTACATACCGGATCTTCGATCAGTACTCGTGAGCAACACGCTAGACGCCATGTTTTTCGACTGAAAACATCGGCCTTTTGAGCGACTAACGTAAAATGCGAACCATTTTTTGGCGTAAATAAACCACGTAGAGTCAAGATAAAGTAAATATGACATACACTCATGTGGTGTAAAAATTTTGGGGGACGATGAAAGAAGAAAGTTACAGTGAAGTTTTTTGCTGAGTTAGCACTTTAAGAGGAAAAAGCATTGACGCCAAACAAGGCAAAAACAATACAAAAAATACGCGGAAATGAAAGCATAATCAAGTAAAATTGTAATAGTGATATTCGTATGTAGCTAATCACTTTGTGTCGCAGACTTGATCAGCAATCGACCAAAGATCTCCGAGATCCATGACTTGCAAATATGCATAAGTTCGCTGTTCGCAAACACTGCTGAATCTCCCCGGTGCAAAATAATAATCACGGGAGCGGAACTATTTTTTAAGTCTGGAATTCCATGTCACTGAAAAGAGAACGGAAAGCCAACGTTGGCAATGGTAATTTGATTCTGGGGGACGGTCAAAAGCTTGAGCAAATTGCCATCGAAGTTAAAGCAAATTATTTTAAATAAGGTCTAAGCAAAAACATTTCGTCTAAACAGAGGCGTATATCTCACGATCGTTTTAAGATACAAGATTGCCCTTCTAGATAGGAAAACTCTAATGTCTACACACTCACCTCTGTTGTTTGTCTTCTAGTATGAGCTTCGTGATGTGGAGTGATCCCTTGGTAAAATCCCTTGACTTGGCGCCTTTTTCCTTCCACAGCGGAACTTTGATCAATAAAATCTCGAGACCGAATGGAATCACAAATACGTTAACGGGTCAAGGTGTTAGTGCTATATGTATAAATGACGTTCTCGTTCATTTCTTTCTATCGAATCCACTTGTAGGCGTAGATCCTCGGGTCAAAACGTCTCACAGTGAGCTCGAGACAACAAAGTGGCGGACGAAGTTGTTTATTCCATCTCATCTAACGCATGCGCAGAGAAAATGCCTCTCTGCTCGCTCAAGATAAATATGGCTGGATTTGTCACGGTGAACAAAGAGCTTGATCACGTGGTTTAGATAGGTTTCAGTCTACGCTCGGCTAAGTTACATAAGCTTCAGAAAGCGGCCATTTTGTATTTGTTCAAATTCAGTTATTCGTTCATCTTTCTTGCTTCGATTTCACACGCCGGCTTTCCTACAGTTAGCTTGTCTTCTCAGTGCGGATTACAGCGAGGATTTGTACTCACGCAGGGCAACATTCCGACCTTTGGAGTCATTTATTGAGTCTCGCAAGATAACATTTGTATTAATGGCTTGAAAGTGTCTGAAAGTATTTGGAAGCCTCTGAAATTACTTGAAAGAAAAAGAGATTCTTCTTTGCTTGTGTTGTCCTTGCGATGCTGTTGCAGTTGAATTGGACAAACCATGCACGCACAGTTGACAAGATCGAGTCTGAAGTAAGTGAAATTGGAATCTCTGTTGAACAAGAATCGGCTCTCGTTGGAATATAATGCTAATATGAATGTCTTTTATTTAAGCTTACCAACACTGAAACAAGTTGTTGGACAATACAAAATGTCAAATGAAGTAGTGTTTTGGTTTACCGAATTTGTAATGAAAAGTTAAGACCGTCAAACCCGATTGCAGGACAATATTTGCTAATTATAAATAAAAGAAGCATTGATAACCTAGAATGAGTTAGAGTGCAGGCTTTTTGTTCTTTTACTGTTTCTGAAATCTATTATGGTGACAGGCTGTCTCTATTGAACTTTCTCTTAGATAAAACACTCCAGGTCAAATTTATAAATCTTGTTGGCTTAAAAATTATTGGCAATGTTAATGTAATGTTAGTTCAGAATACTATTCAACATATGAATCATTAAACATATTGCTTGTGTTCTGATCTTGTTTTGCACCTATCTTTTCTTCCTATATTTTTCCATTTGCTACCCAATATCCACCTACCTCAACTATTTTTTTCTGTGTTCTTTATTTACAATACAGTCCCACAAAACCCAAATACTATTGTGAATGTTTTGGTCTCAACAAACTGAAAGTAGAACTTTTGTGGCCTAATGGACAACAAATGCTAGGCTCAGCATTATGTTACACGAAAATTTGGTTTATCAACGGAGTTGATAATGTAAATTGACCACCGTAGAGGGATTCGATTAGCTGACGTTTCGAGCGTTAGCCCTTCGTCGGATTCGCTCCGACGAAGGGCTAACGCTCCAAACGTCAGCTAATCGAATCCCTGTACGGTGGTCAATTTACATTATCAACTCCGTTGATAAACCAAATTTTCGTGTTTCACTCCCCCACCGACGCAGCACCACAGTTTCTTTAGAAACTAATCCCCCTTTTTCAGCATTATGTTACTTTACTTGTATGTATTGTCCAAAATTAGTTATACATTTAAACCAAATCAAGCTCCCAATGGTCTCTAGTGTAGGTTACATCATTTGCTGAATGTTCCGGCCCTTCTTTTAAGATTTGTGTTCATGTGCTGGTACATAAAATGCAAAAAAGATATTCATATGAAATGCTTCCCTAGAGTTAATTTCACATCACTTGCCTTGGAAAAGAAGATCAACTATAAACAAGTTTCAGAACTCAATTCCACTTGGTTACTAAACAAAATCATGACTGAATATATCAGGCCACTATGGGAGATGATACTGAGTTTTTTAGTTCTTAAAATCCTCACTTTCAAAGTGACGCTACATGTACAACCTTTGTTGTGAAAATGAGACTTTTGCATAACAAAGATTGTATGCATTGGGGGAGCAGGGTTGGCGCAGTGGTGAGAGTACTTGCCTTCCATCAATGTGGCCTGGGTTCAGTTCCCAGCGCCATAAGTGGGCTGAGTTTGTTGGTTCTCTACTCTGCTCTGAGAGGTTTTTCTCCGGTTTTCCCATCCCGCCAAAAACCAACATTTGATTTGATTTGATTTTGTTTTTATTTGATTTAGTCTCCCAATTTGCAGGAACTCAGAAATAATGGTCTATTGTATGCTAGTTATCTATCTAACTGTAATCACAAGTAGCTCTACTAATAGAAACTTGATAAGAGAACAGATACTAATAGTTTTTCAGCTTCATGTTGAAGCAGCTAAATGTTGTAAGCCACACATGTACGCATTGCGGACCTACAATCTTGGACGGAATAAAATGGACTAATTAACCCCCATCCCCCCCTAAGCAATGATGAAGGCGCGCGAAGAGCAAAACGCGCCATTTTGGAATCATTGAAATGGGGGGAGGGGTGGTTCAAATGTTCCATTTATTGTGTCCAAGATTGTATCAAGACTGTGAACGTCACGAAACGATGGGTGCGGATAATTAGATAGCCATCGGTCAACTCGTTAAACGCAATTAAACACAGGTCTCTGACGCAGTCACGCGCGTCATCTGTTTACGGTGAGCACTCTAAGTTAAGGTATTACACGCAGGATATTTTCGGCAACATGGAGAATATATAACGGCGAATTGTTATGTGACTTTCGGAAATAGCAGAGGAAGTGATAAAGAACATTGTTATTACCGAAAAATATCTTTCAACATGCCAGGGAGAAAAAGAATACCCGAGGAAACAAAGGATACAATTAGAGCGCTTAAAAGCACAACACCTCTCACGCTAGAAGAAATTGCCCTACGATGTAGAATTTCGAAAACAAATGTGCAATGCATAGCAAGCACAGAGGACAAAGTGCGAGAGAACTGTAGAACGTTTTGTGGAAGGAAGAAAAAACTCACTCCAGAACAAGAGGCATTAATTCTTCGAAGTCTAGTAGAATTGAGAGACCAAGAGGGCTCCTTTTCCTCACGGCGTCTGATGGAGCAGACAGGAATTCATCGTGTCACCGATCGAACTGTTAGGCGTTAACTAAATAGAAATGGTTACTTCTTCCTTCAGGCACGCAAAAAGGGGCTAATGAGTCAGACCAACAAAAACCAGAGAGTGGAGTTTGCCCGGAAAATGCAAGCAGAATACTCTTCGAGTGTTTGGACAGATTCCCTCGCCTTCTACTTGGATGGTGTCTCATTCGTGTACAAGACTAATCCACTGGACCAAGCACGCGCCCCCAAAGGGAGAGTATGGAGAAAAAGATCTGAAGGCCTCACACAAGGGTGCTTGGCGAAAGGCAGTAAATCTGGAACGGGAGGAAAAGTGGCCAAGTTCGTGGTAGCAATAAGTCACGGCAAAGGAGTGCTTGTTTGTGAAAGATACGAAAAACTGGATGGAAATTATTTCGCATCTTTTATTGACCAGCATTTCAACACAATGTTTGAAAGATCATGCAAAGGATTGAGTCGACTGTGGCTGCAAGACGGTGATCCTTCACAAAACAGCAAAGCAGCCCGTGAGGCTATGGCCCGTTGCCATTGTGAACTTTTAAAAATTCCACCGCGAAGTCCAGACTTGAATCCAATAGAGAACATTGTCTCTAAGAAGTTGGCGAAAGATGCGCTTGAAAGAGGCATAACGCGTGAATCATATGAACAGTTTTGTGAAAGGGTACAAAGAACGATTAGTGGTATTTCACAACCAACAACTGATAGATAGCCGGGAACTAGATCTGGTTGCATAAAGCCATCGCGAATTAACGAGAGGTTTTACTCCACCATTATCTGGGTACTGAACGCACTTTATGGAGCTTCATTTTTTTATTGATTTGCAACAGCAAATATTCTTATAATACCAATGCTACTTGCAGTACTGACATCACGATTTCACAGCACTGTACATTACTTACTTCATCATAACATCTAAATGTTAAAGAGCTGGTCAGGATGCGGGGGAATTGACCAGATTGTTACTATTCCAAAATCAGAGGAGTCTTTTCGTCAATTGATATATTATTATTACTATTATTATTATTATTATTATTATTTGATATATTTTTTACTTAATAAATAATTTATTAATAAATGCGTGCATGTAAATGGCGTTACCATTGATTTTGTTCGAATATATGTAGTGGCGCATACATAGGGTAGTGTAGTTAAATTTGATGATTATTTTTGTTTCTTTGGAGCTAGGAATAAGACCGAACAAGAATTCCTTGGCGCGCGGTAGGGGAGATCTGACAACAATTAGCTTCATTAAACCATTGTACAATTTTTTTTTTGCAAAGGTCCTCGTAAACGGGCATTCAATAAAAGTGTGCTCAATAGAGTCCTTATCCCCACAATACAGGCATTCTTCATCAGTTTTGATGCCGAATATAAATAATTATTTCTTTGTTACTACGATTCTGTAAATTAGTTTAAATTGAAAGTCTTTCAGCCTAGTTCCTTAAAGACGTTTTTAGTGCCTGACTGGAGTTCCATTTCTGTCTTTGATTGTGGCCTGATGCCACTATGGGCGAGAGATAAAGAAAAAACTCAGACACCCAGGGTAATACTCCGGGCAGCTTGCCCCGAGCCCGCTCTACAGAGAGTGAGTGAGTGACCATGACCACTCGTCAGGTTTATTAGCCCTTTTATCCTTCATCTGCTGCCTCGCGGCCCAGGTTAACTGTTCGGTTGTAGATATAAGTAGAAACCACTGTAATAAAGGGAATGAACAAAAAAAGCATTCTTGAGAAATTTTGTTTCTTATGATAAACTTTAAACGAACAGAAACACAGAGATGAAATGCTGTTTTTATTTTATGTTTGTGCAACATAACTTTTTACTTGGTGGCGATTAACTTTATAATGTCGATTTTTTGTTTTAATTAACTATTATGACTGCTTTCTTGTCCAGGACAGAGTAGTTAATGAATCACACTTTTTTACATGTAACTCATTTTCGGCTTTTTATGACAAACAAACGCTGCCATTAGAGTGAATTTATTTAACCCATGGAACATTATATCTAACAGTTAGTGCGTAATAGTCAAAACTAAATAAAGAAAACAATAGACATTCGTGTCTAATGCGGTATCTGATTGTGTGATAGTGTATTTCACGGGTTTAGTCGAATTACTCTATTTGATTAATAAGCGCAGGGCTTAGTGGTGCTTAGGCCCTTCAATGAAATCCTATATAATGGCTGATTGAAGGTACTGGAATTTCACCGGCCCCGTGGCTGGTTCCTTGAACCGAGTATTCATTTATGATGCGATGGAAAAATTAAAACTTTTGCGTTTTGTAATTCCATTTACGTTGAAGCAGGAACCTGAAATTTGTCATAGAAGCATAAAGCGATGCGTTGTATCTGATGAAAGGATCGAAAGTGCCATATTTTTGCTGCGTCAGCATTTTTCTTAAAAAAAAAAAAACTCGATAAAATGCCTGTTATACAAACGCCTCTGGTGCCTTGGTATACTAAGACTAAAAGAGCCTCCAGAGCCTTAGTTCGGCAAAGAGTCAACGGACATTTATATTTGCAGTTTTTTTTCCTACCGCTTTCTATTCTACTGCTGTATTTTCCACTTGCACATTTTACATTTTTTTTTTTACTTTTTACTCAGTTTACAGGACCCCTTTGATAACAGTACTATTTGTACTGATGGGTTCATCCTCTTTAAATATTCGTTTATTATTATTATTATTATTATTATTATTATTATTATTATTATTATTATTATTATTATGACGTGGCCCCTTTATTTGAAAGCGCTTTGAGACGCATGCCGTGCAATCGCCAGAACTAATTCCACTTTATTTTTGCTTTACGAATGGATAACTTCATAACAGTTATTCACTTTCAGAAGTTTCAAAGTTTATGTTCATGACATCATTCACGAGAAAATAAATCCCGTATTCACTTTCATCCTGGTTAACCGTGACATTAATGAGTGAATAAGTTACATATTATCCTCAGCCATGTAATTATAGTTACTGGCATTTTTTCCTCACGAGTAGATAATTTCACTTTCGGCCTATTAATAAAAGCTCTTATCATCATGTTTTCAGTGGCAAACAAGTGGATCCACTAACGAGGCCAAGAGTTCGGGCGACGCTGTGCTCTTTCACTCCATGAGTGAAAGCATCGGCTTATAAATGCTATGTTAAGTCTAAAATATGGAATTAACTCTATCAACTTTTAAATGTCGCTTGTACCTCGCTTATCAGATAGCTTTGTTGGTAAGTTTTCAGCCTGAGTGAAGAGCTTGATAGTCAACCAAAGGAAAAGACGTAGCCATAACTCCGTTAAGGGGCAGTATACCTGGATGTTAATGAAATAAGAAGCTCAGGCACATGAAGGCATGGTTAGAAACCTAATTTGCATAAAATTAAATTAAAAAAAAAACAATCATAAGATTGCGTAGATATAGGAGAATATCGTCAAACTCGGTAGTCAGACAAAACTTGATGCCATTAGCAGATTTTTGCGTTTAAGTGCGGAATATTTTGGTCACGCGACCTGTAAATGACGATTGACGTTCGAATTCTTTAAAAGGTACACATAAACACTCAGACAGTCCACTACAACGCGGGTGCATGTCAGGTTGAGGGCGGATTGTTTGGTGTTCGACCATTAATTTTTAATCTCCAAATTTCATTTGCAATCACCTTAAAATCTTCATTTTTCTCACCTTCCCTTGAAATCACTCTCCCCTCCCACCTTCTCTTCTTCTTCATAAACACTCTAAAAATCACCCCAAAATTCTGAGATATTAAAAATAAAACACAAACAAGTTGTATAAATATTCAAAGGAAGTTTTATATATTTACAAGATGTTGTGTTTATTTGGAAACAAGTTGGATATTTCTACATCGAGTTTTATCTATATGAAACAAGTATTATATATTTAGGAGAAGTCTTATATATATCAAAGAAGTATTGTTTATTTGGAAACAAGTTGGATATTTCTACGTGAAGTTATATCTATATGAAGCAAGTATTACATATTAAGGAGAAGTCTTATATATATATCAAAGAAGTATTTTTGAAATGGCTCTATTATTCAGCTCTGTCGCGTTCCGAGTGATTGCTGCCTCAATGATTCCTGTTGACTGCTCTAAACGATCAGGTGCGGACGTCTTTTTTGTCTTTTCTTTGGACATTTATGTCTAAATTGCTAAGCAAATTTTCTAGCTTAATACAAGATATTTTACTACTTCTCCAATTTCTCCACCTTCTCCAAGAATCTTCGAAGAAATATTATTGGTATTGTGCTTTGTTTTCTTGTAATTTGTTTGTTGTTCTGTTGTTTCTGAACCGCGGTGCATTGATTGACGAACTTAATGTTAGCAAGCAGTTTCTTTGTGATAGTAGGTTCAAGAAGTAACTGATCAAAACAAATATCTTGGTCTTAATTCATATCATCTAAGTATTTTTATTGATTTCTACGTATCTTTCTTTCATAATTTTTTTGAGGCATACATATATCCAGAGGATACACAATTTCTGATTTCCGACTGTCTCATGGGAGGCTGTGGATAATTGAAATTGCATTCATTATGAAGTGAATGATCTGAATCACTATATATCTGATGTGATATTGATTCAAAGGAGCAATCACCAGGCTTGTCCACCAATTTCCAGTGGCTCTAAACCATAACTAAGTAGCCTACAGTTGAACGGGGAATCAGACCTGTCCTTAGGTATAATTGCTGTAAGTTGTTAAGAAATGTTTCGTTTTAAAAATTTATAGATGCAAACTAGCGTTGCAGGTTCTTTTTTGCACAAAGTATTAAAGATTATTTTAAAAATAACCTACCTCAATATTTTTATTTTGTTTTTTAAACATCTCCAAACTCAATTTGCAAAGGAATTTTTATTACCTTACTCCATAGAACGCTTGTTTTTAGGAGGGGTGGGGGTCCAAATCCGTAAAAGGGGGTTCATATCTGCTAGCAGTTCTAGACTAGGGGGTCCGAATCTGATCCACAAGCAGATCTGGACCTTTCCATACTATTTTACTATTTACAGCAGTGGGTCTGTAGCTTGCGTGAGGTCAGATGGGTAATATGACAAGCAGACTACATGTAAATGCTAGTAGAAAAGGAATGCTTTTGGAGCTCCGCTTTTAGGCTTGGCTAAATATATATATTGTACTAATTTGCTTTCCACTATTTTGGTGGCGGAGATGACTTCTTGAGAATTTTGTTATACTTTTAACCAATATGTCCCAAAGGGCGTTGGTTGGCACTCAATCGCTGGTGTCTCACCGATAACTTCAGTTACGAAGCTGAAAAAACTAGAGCAGAAAACGGAAGCATCATAACTAGGGATGAATATATATCCATACGTGAACCTCATTTATGTTTGTAAAGAGGAATAACGTCTAAACGAAAACCCTTAAACTTAAAAAAACCCGGAATAATGGAAACAAGGCATCTAAAAATGCTTTAATTTTAATCAGTTTGATTACCGTTTATGTGGACGAAGTTGATAAATGAGGTCAAGAGATTACTATCCTATTCTCATATTCTTCTGTTAATGTGACCTGTACATCCCATGCTACTACGCATCAATTAGACTACATTTAAGTTACCCTATTTATTTGGATGTTTACACTAATTTATTATTTTGAATGAACATGTAGCAAGTGACAATGGAGGATAATTCGTCCTTATCCGAATCCTTTTTTGTAATCGAAGTAGATTACGGGTCAGCAAGATGGCTCAGATTAAATGCCAACTAAGACCACATAGAACCAAGGAACGAAACAACTATAAACGGACTTCTGGTCTGTTGGTGTAGTTATAAATTCAAAGCCAACTTATAAATAGCAAACTCTCGTTCCCTTTTGGCCTGAAACTCTCATTCACTCTCATCGACTCTTATGGGGTCTCGTACGTTCTTATTGACTTTGAACGTGCTCACATTTTTCATACCATTCGATGACAATTTTCCCTCGTTTGGCCCGAGTTGATGATAGTCAATGAGAGTTAGCAAACACTCTTACGAAAGTCAACTCTCATCAACTGTCATCCTCTTTAAGTCCGGGCTTAAGCCGACATCCTACTTCCTACTTCGTACTGAATTTTCTACCCCTGGAAATTATTGTCCCGGGAGAGACAGCAAGGTCAGAATGCAGGGCATCCTTTAAAACCTCCAACTCTGAAAGGTTTGGTCCGGGACAGCGAGGGCACTTTGTTGCCGGGTCTGATATGCATCGTCGGCTAGGCAACGAAACTTCCCTCTTCCACTTCTCCAGAATGGGTGGGTATTCCGGTCATGGTTCCACTTTGCCTTTTGATACCACTTCCTGAACCACTACCGCGACCCATCCTGTGTTAAGTGCACGACCCATCCTGTGTTACTTGCGTTTGTCAGTCAAAACTCCCCGACAAACCAGCCTCTTCCCTTTATCTAAAAGCTCTACTTCATGGCCTAACCTGGCAAAAATGTATGTATTAAAATGAGTGAATTTCTCGAACAAAATGCTTTGTATAGTTAAGAAAAAGATGAGAAAAAAAGAAAACAAACAAACAAACAAATAAACAAACACCTCTCAATTGCAATTTGATCAGGAATCCGTGGACACAGAGTTTTGTCAGTCACTAGACTGTTTCGTGCAACCCTCATTAAAGAAAGTTGAATTATGATTGTTACCCTTCAAATTTAATAATAATAATAATAATAATAATAATAATAATAATAATAATAATAATAATAATAATTTAGAACTTATATAGCGCATTTTCCATTGTGCATATGATCAAATGCGCTTTACAAGCAGATGAAATTGGAATTTGGAAATGTTGGTTTTTGTGGAGAGGGAAAAATCGGAGAACCCGGAGAAAAACCTCTCGGAGCAGAGAAGAGGACCAAAAACAAACTCAACCCACATATGACGTCGAGTCCGGGAATCGAACCCGGGCCACATTGGTGGAAGGCGAGTGGTCACCACTGCGCCATCCTTGATCCCAATCCCTACTCCCTAATCCCTACTGGATTATGCATAATGTATAAAGCTGATTGTAAACCAGAAATTACTGGATTATAAAAAGATGATTAATATGAAGCTATGCAGCTATGCAATAAGACCTGCTAATAAGCTATAGTTTAGGCGTATACCTAATATAGTGGAAGGTTGATACATTTTTGAAGTAGTTCATTTTCGCATTTTAAGGCAATGTCTACCTCCTTCATAGCTGCTGTTGTCAATTCATAAATACGCTGATCAGTGGCTTTCGAATGGTATATTGCGCACAGGCAGAGTGTCTTTATTTCCCGATTTGGGAAAAACTGCCATTCGCCTTGGGGGGTTAAGGGTTAAAAATTATTGGATTGTAATGAAATAATATTGTAAACCACAGATTACTGGATTGTAATACGGTGATTGTAACCAACAGATTATTGAATTGTAACATATAGATTTAGGCCAGCCTAAAAGCTTAGCTCCCGGGCCGGGTTGTTCAGAGCCCGATTAAGCTAACCCAGGAAGAGGCAGAATTTTGATTTGAGTTTTGTAACTTTGCGGTGAGGATTTTTGTATATTGTTTGGCCTTCTGTTTTGAGTTTTAATAATCAGCATATACACAAAATAAAGCAGCGAAAAACATTTGTATAAAAGGAAAAGTTATAATTCGGCTAATTTTTAATCCCGGGTTAGCGTTAACCGGCTTCCAAACAATCCTGCCCTGTTTTCAACAAGTCAACCTGACATGAGCCCACGATCCAATCGAAAATCAGCACTTGGTCAGCGGTCAATTTAAAAAAACACGTGACCTCGATGAGCTGTAAACTTGAAACCGCGATATGATCACGTAATACTGGTCAGCGGATAACTTGTTTTGACATGTGTGAATTGATCATAACATGGATGTCCAATTCGCCACTTCCACATCTCTCATAATACACTTTGTTTGCCCCCAAAATTTTCCATAAGCATTGTTTTCAATTTCTCTCGGGACGATTGTAAGTCCCAAGAGAAATTGAAAACAATGGTTATGCAAAATTTTTGGGGGCAAACAAAATGTATTATGGGAGATGTGGAAGTGGCGAATATCAAAGAAGTACACGGTATCCCACGTCTCTATCAAACTATTATTTCTTGTTGAACATTCGTAGTTCGCTTTTTTTTGCTTGTTTGTTCATTTATTTATTTATTTACTTATTTTTTCTTTTTTTACTGTTTCGCCTCCTTATTATTTGCCGCCCTGTTATTGTAAAGTTTATTGTAATGTGATGTTAAATGATGTTTAATAAATAAATTATTATTTAAAAAAAAATCAAACTATTATTTCAGTGGAGCATGGCCGCTATCTTGCGCGACTCCGTCCTCTTCGCCGCCGTCGTCGTTCCTGCGTGCCCATGAGAAAATCTATTCATGGGTTACCTTTTCTTTCCTATATGGGTATGGGGCTCCGCTAATAAGGTGATTGTAACCCACAGATTATTGGATTGTAATGAGTGATTGTAGCCCACAAACTGTTGTATGCCACTCAAATTATTGGTTTGTATGTGATGTAGTTGTATGCCACTAATTATTGGTTTCTATGTGATGTAGTTGTTTGCCACTATGGTGGCCGAGAACTGCCATTAAAAATATTCAAATTTGTAGGAATTAGTTTTGTTACTTTTTTTTAAATTTTGATTTATTTCTTATTTTTCTTTTTAAAATAAAAGCACTGAGTGATTTAAGAACCGCTGTTTTATGCGCAGATGCAAATGACTTCGAAGAATAAACCCACGCTGTGTTGCTCAAACCATTACCCACCCTCCCACCCTAGAAAAGTAAATGTCTTGAATGTTGTTCATTTACAATCCATTAATTTACTATCATACTAGCAGCTTCCACAGGAAAGTGAAGTGCTGCGGGTGAAGCATATGCAGAGGAACGGTGGTAAAAGGCGATGTTGTTAGCTGCATGTACCTCAGAGGAGCTTAGATGGTAAACAGATGAGCGATTTGATTGACTTTTTATCGCCTTATGTAAAAAGGCTGGGGTGACTACGGAGGTCCATTGAAATGCTATGTTTCGTACGTTTTTAATTTAGCCTGTGTTTTAAAATAAAAGATTTGCACAATCGCTCGTTTTTCTGCTGTACTGATCACGCTACTAGGGACTTTAAGCATCGACGACAGGAACGACAACGGGGACGGAAAAACCGAGAAAATACTGGGGAGAGAACGCGGTTGCGGAGTGAAATTGAAAGCAGTTAAGCAGCCGCCGAGGACGCCAACTTCTCTCGAAATATTCCTTCGCGTTCAGCCATTTTAATGATGATATGACCGATGTAGATTTTTTGCTGTTGTGTCAACAAATCAGTGCTGGAGAACGACAAGTGTTTATCGGAGATTAGATTTCGGAAACAAGATATCACATTTTTAGCCGAGGTAATGTAATAAAATAAAAATCAAAGGAAACTGTGAATAAGTCGTGGATACATTACGCTTCAATGGGTTTTGGAGATAATTGAATCCCTTTAACAAAAAGAAACATTCTTACATGTATCCATAGGCAGCCAATGAGTAACTTAACAAATTGACTTCAGTTTTTCATGCGTCTGTCCTGTTATTGATTATGAATTAGATCAGATTAGGCTCCCTCCGTTAACAATAGCCTGCAATTACCTGGCTTTGGCGCTCGTTATCGCGGTCTCGCTACTCTTAGAGCGTTCAAATTGCTTGAAAATTACCAAGGTACGTAGGCTACGCTTTGGGCTGTTGCCCATACTCTAGGAGATCTTGGGGAGGGGAATGGGGAGGAGTAAGGGAGTGTTTGTGGGAGGGTTTTGTATTATTTTTATCAACCAATCAGGATAATTTAAGAGTGGTCCGCAACGAAGCGTGTCGTCGTTTGCAATATATTTCGAAATGGCTTCGAGAAGTGCTTCAAGAACTTCTTCGACGAGAAGGAAGCATATGGATGACAGGAATACTGAGTCCTCGAACAAGGACACTGAGTATGGTAAGAAGAATGCAGAAGTTACAAATGTAGATGTTAAACAGTGTATTCCTAGCACTCGGCCTTCCATGAACGATGTTGAACAGTGTATTCCCGCGTGTGCTGAACCTCCCAAGTCGAAGATGGAGTCTCGCTCTACTGAACAGGAAAGTGTAATTGGCTACGTACAAAATCTTTCCCCGTTGAGGCGTAATCGTAAGAATACTTTGGATTACGCTTCTATGACTTTGCAAACAGCAAGTGGCAATCGTGAGGTGTTATTATACTCTCCACCTAAAAGGTCACTGCTGTTGGAGAGCGAGAAAAGTCGAAGACCGATCAAAGTGTCATGTTTGACTTCTACTCCTGATAGGAAGAAGTTAATCATAAACGACATGACAAAGGTTTCCTTCCCAGATAGTTCGGAGTATTCCTTCCAGTTTCAAGATGTGCGTTTGGCTACTCCAGAGCCGATGACAATTCTACAAGTATTAAACGAAAGTGATGAGTGGAACTTGGTTACTGTGAAAGGCAAAGTTGTGACCGCTAAAGGCCCAGTTATCGTGGGAGAAAGGAAACTGAAACTGGCCGAGGCTGTCTTTGCAGATCGAAGTGGTAGTATTGCATTGGATATTTGGGAAGCGATGATAGACACAATAAAGGAGGGAAACTGTTATTGCCTAAGCAATGTGCAAGTACGTATTTGGTCAGGGAAAAAGAATTTATCTACTTCATTTTGCACCACTGTTTCTTCGATCACACATGAAGCGGCGACTGTTAACATCAGTCCTGATTTAGCCGGAGGTGAGCAGCAAAGTATTTTGGTTGAGTCAGTTTCTAGCATTGTGGAAATGTTTTCTATCGAGAAAGTCGAGAGATTCCTTAAGTGCTTAAATTGTAAGAAGAAAATTATTCAAGTTAGTTCCAGCTCAGTAGTGCATTGTGATAGATGTGGACATACAATGAAATCAATGCGGAGTTCAATCGGGTTTTGTGCAAGAGTCCTGGTCGATACTGATAAGGGAAGTCGTATAACGTTGAAATTGTTTGAAGATGTGTTGCAGAAAGTTATTGGAGATGATCATTTTCAATTAAATGAGAGTGAAGTGGCAACGAAACTACTTCTTTTTGACAATATTCATGTTAAGTACGATTCTTCAAGTGGAACTGTGTCTGAACTTACAGTCAACGAATAGGAAGTGGAACTGCACGTGTTTTATTTTCTCTCAACCATTGATGTACTTGGTGTACTTGACAACGTTCATGTTAGGTTTGAGGTAATAAGTTGTTTTGTCACATTTTGAATTGAGTTACCTACAAATGTACTTAATACGTTTGGTTATATTTATGATAAGCCTTGTGTTGTTCGACATATTACATGTATTTTCTCGCGGTTTCAATGAACTACAGTATATTGGTAATGGTCATGTTAAGTTTGATTTGTTATATTTTGAAATAAAAATTATATTTGATCTTGCATTGTTATTTGATAACAATTTCGTCGAGTTTGTCACTATATTTGTACTGTTAGATTTAATGGTAAATTTCTCCAAACAAATGGACTTATTTCATTAATTTTGACCAGTTGTCTCAAGCACACAAGTGCATTTATTATAAATAATGTCAATATTCAGCATTATTTTGTTTAATTTTAGGGGTATGATTGTTTCTTTCAAATTAATCGGTCTAATGCAGACTTTTCGAGTTAGTCTCTGGTGAAGATATTAGTAGCACCATTTGGGGTGATGTCTTCTAGGACTGTAGAATTTGTTGTTCAGAATTGTTCTTGCACTGCAGACTTTTTGACTTTGTCCTCTGGTGAATATTTCAGTAGCACCATTTGTGGTGATGTCTTCCAGAACTAAAGAATTTGTTGTTGAGTGGAAATGTTCATTTGCCAAATGCAATAGATGTGTTGTTGGCAGCATCAAGAAGGTAGTTTTTGCAATGCCATCTTTTCATTGTTGGTGCACTAAAACTGACATCAGATGAATCCATAGTTGATTGCATCGATGGGATATGATATCTTTGTTTGGTGAGTCTTTTTCTTTCTTCCTCATTGATTTTATTGTTATTCTTTGCTACAATGTGATGGTTATGGTTGGGTCAGTGTTGACTTCAAATGGTGTACACTGGTGCACCTGTAAAGATAGGGTGTGTTGATTTATTGATATGAATGAAGAAATGAAATATGAAATGAATTATAACAGTTGAAATGTTGGTCCTTTGCCAGTCTTACCTGAACACAGGTGATGGCAGCGGTCAGCTGATGGGTACACTGTACCTGTAAGGTACTGGTACCAGTAGTCCAGAAGGAAAATTAGCAGTTGTAACCTAGTTGACCACTGACTGAGTAAAGAATGCAATGATGGTAAATGAGATGCAAATAATAATAATAATAATAATAATAATAATAATAATAATAAAATTATACGTGATGTTGGTTGTGCATTGTCTAAATACGGGTAACTTTCATCTTCATTGACAAGTATGACATATTGATTTTATACTAAGCAAACATATATTGGCTTGTGATCACTGTAATAGGACTCTAGAACACCAGCAGTTAGTACATGATTTGGTATATTGGTATAGATATGGTCAATTTGTGTATGATAATCTGTAGTAAACTGGCTTATCAGTTGTATGTAGCTTCTTTGTTCTAATAAGCATTTTGTTAATGCTTTTTGTTTGGATGAAACTTTCATCAAATTAACATTGAAGTCACCTAGTATCACAGTAGATGTATCTGCATCAGGAATGATTGTATCAAGGAGATGTTTTATAGTTTCAATTAATGTTTGTTGATTAGCTTTACTTTTTGACCTATAGATGCCTACTAAATGTAAGTTTGGAACTGGATCGTTAAGTACACATACAGTTAGTTCTATATTGTTGAAGTTAGATCTGAATGGTGTAGTTGCACAATCTATATTAGATTTAATATACATAGCCATCCCATAACTACTTCTGACATTGCTATTTGGGTTAAAGTAATTTCTGAAAAGATTGAAATTAGCCATTTCATAGGTTGTATTGCAATCAGAAGGGCATGAACGTGTTTCGACAAAGATATTAACCTCAGCTGCTTGAACATTGTAGTCACATGCGACATCATCAAAATGAAGATGAAGAGATCGAACATTATGAAACAGTATTTTCATTCTAGAAGACTGGTTGGCATTGTATAAAAATGGTATAGAAGGGAGCAAACAGTTCTCTCTGAGCCTGGCCATTTCTTCTTGAACTTTTTGACTAACACAGATTTTGTTTTCATTTAGATTGATTATATGTAGTGTTGAACTATTTTTTACTCTACTTAAAGCAACATAATGCATGTGTTCTCTGGTTGATGATGGTAAATTAAGTACTGCTTCATTAAGTGTATCACCTTGGCAACGATGGAATGTCTTAGCTGCAGCTGGCCGTAAAGGATATTGTCTACGAAGTATCTGGCATTGATGTTGCTTTGAAATCTTGAATTGTCTAGTTAAAATTGGTGTTCAGGTTTTATCCACATTTTTTGTAAATAAATGTGCAAATTTGTTGCGATGGTTATGGCCTGTGGTAGCTTCTGGGAAAGTTACCCAAATGATACTTGGCCTAGTGGAGTCTTTGGGCGTTTTCCATTTACCAAAAAATTCCGGAAATTTCGATGGGAAATTACCATCGGTGAAGAACGTGTTCCATTTGACAGACGTTCCATTCATTCCCAGGCTCCACACTTTTTCGCTAAACTTCCAAATAGCAACAAAGATGTCTTAAACGAAACTGTAGAGTTGTCTATGTAAGAAGGTCTTTTAAATTGAGAAGACGCTGATAACACTCCTATCCTCGCAGCGGTTGCAGCCTATATGAGGCGCGATCATTGCCGAAACGAAGGGTTTTTCAAAAATATATTGCCACGATATTTCATCGATGAATATTTACAAGCCACTTCAGGGCGACTCGAGGTGGACCCTTGAAACTTAGTGCAGGGAAATGAAGCCTTTGGAAGATTCCTCAGCGATACTCTTATTGGTTGTATGGCTAAGCCGCACTTAAAACGCCTACTGTGAAAGGAAAATAACGAAAGACATTGTTTAATTTCGGATGCAAAGTATTACGCGGGAAACAATCGGAATGAGGTTACTCTAAGAACCCTCGGGCAAAATTTAATGTTTTCTTCAATAAATTCTGCTTACCATTGACATACATCACAGAATTGTGATTCATTAACGTATGAAGATCAGGTGCTAGTCCTTGACACACGGGGCATTCGTATAAACTATTCGAGGTGACCGAAGAAGGAGCCGCCATCTTACCAAAGATATGGCCGTGAAAGACCTGGAACTGGTGAAACCTTGTGAATCTCGTAAATGGAACACGCATTTTCCATCGGAAAGTTTCCAACGGGAAAACAGGACTACCTTTTCAGAAGTTCCGTTTATTTCGGAAATTTTCCATTGGAACGAACCAAAAACAAATGTTCCATTTACATCCCAACCGAAATTTCCGGAATCTCTTGGTAAATGGAAAACGCCCTTTAACTCTGTAGTCTATTTTCTCTATAACACACTCAGCACCATTTGTCATTCCATCAGTTACATTGACATTTGTTGTTAAGTCATATTTTTGCTCCCACAGCAACTGAAACAACACTGTATAAGCCCACAGTTTTCGTGGGATCATCTGGAATTTTTTCTTTGACTTTGATTTTTAGGTCATCAGACATATCTCCAACAACAATGTCAATACATTTAATTTGAGCTTTCTGAGTTTGTGCAGCTTGATATATTGTATTGTTGTGATCATTTACTTGTGCATTTGTTGAGTATAGATGTGTTTCATTGATGGAATAATTTTTCTCGCCAGGTTTAATTTTTAGAATTTGTTCTTTAA
>JAEMWC010000390.1:395000-457500 GCA_016490735.1 Pachyseris speciosa
TATACATCCAAAAATCTCAAACGTTTTTGCTGCCAAGAATAGTCTTCTGCGAAGCCTGGTGGCTTCGCAACAACAACGTCTAACCATTAGTTAGTGCGTTACAACTTGCGGAACGGGGGCAGTGCACCAAAACCAGTCAACGCATCGAACGCATGCACTTTGTCTTTCAAATTGCTGACAAGATGAGAGCCCGCGTTCCACTGTTTACATTCTGCTTCGCATTCGGAGGAATTTTCGACAAAGCTGTCAACAATTCTCTGTAAAAAACAATAGTCCAAGGTATAAGCAGTTTTACAGAGTAACAGCAGAAGGCCTTATTAGCATTTGTCTACCGACGGGACATGGCAACTCATTGATTTCCCCCTTCGTTACAGTACGTATGGATACACTGCTTCTCATATTGTTCAAAACTTGAATCTTTAAGCCCCGTTCAAACGGCGCATGATGGCGCTAACTTGATGAAACCAAAACTATCATCAACTATCACGTGCGCGGTCAAACGGCGAAAACTATCATTGACTATCATGATATTTTTGAGCAGGTTCAAAGTGAATGATAGTTCATGATAGTCGATGATAGTGCATGATAGTTTGTGTTCAAACGCGCGTGATAGTTAAAACTATCATCGACTATCATCAACTATCATTACCGTTTGAACGGGGCTTTAGACAGATGAAGGCCTGCCGTATTCAAGCTCTACACAATAGCTAAACCTTTGGTGACTTTCATAACTTCTGCATTCAGGGTGAAACTAGGTGTCACTAACATAGGAGCGAACTCTTGAAGAATAAACTTAGTTTATTGAAAAATGTCTTCATCTTTCAATCTTCTTGTAACGATTTGTTGATACGATCAGTTTATTAATAGAGAGTGCACGTGAATATTTGCCAACCGTGTGACAGAATGGATAAACGAGTTAAACTTCGTTAGGCAGAGGCTCGTTTACATGAATATAGTGCATACAGCGGGTAAAACTAACATAGTAGCGAACTCTTGAAGAAGAAACTTAGTCATCTTTCAATCTTGTGAAAATTCGCTGATACGATTTATTAATAGAATGTGCGCCTGAATAATGTTCAACCGTCTGACAGATTACTAGGTAAACAAATTAAACTTTTAGTTTGGCAGAGGCTCAATTACATGAATATTATGCATACTCGACGGATGAAGACTAATCACTAATTCTTAGAAAAGAAATGTTTATCAAAAGTCTTTTATCAATACACACTGTCAAATTATTGACAATGTAATGCCATAGTATTATTTATTGTATATATAGCGAGAATTTTAGGCAATAAATCTTGCAAATAGAATTCTATATGTGCTATATTTTCACATGTGAAAAAGCGATACGTCCAGCTGCAATCAGCTTTGCGTATAGCATTCTTCACATGTGAAAGATATACAAATGGCATCAGCGCCCGCTTGAAGTTTGTGTTTCGGAAACATGGCTTCGGCTTCCCGTTTTAGTTCACTTTCGGAAAACAGCAGCGGAATATATCAACATCTTGAGCGCTAGCACTTCAGTTTCAGAATCAACGGCCATTCAAGAAACCGAGGAAGTCAATTTAACATCAGGAAGCCAACAACATTCAAGGAGGACATTCAACATTTCTATAAACAGTATAAGTTACCGCAGAGTCCTAATTTGTCTTTGTACAGCGCGAAGCGTCGCCATTACATGATTGAATCTGAAAGTGTATTTACGAATTCTCGCGTGTTATATTTAAGCTTGGGTAGGCTCATTGTCCGCATGTTGCTGCTCTGGAAAGCGGATTTGATTTTCATTACGGCCGGGCCAGCCACATCCCACAAGCTTTACGTTTTCGTTTAGATAAGTGTTGAATTTTTTTCTGTTCTGCATGTAAGCTTATGGTATCGGAAAAACTTAAACTGATTTAAAGGATGTGTTAAATTCTCGTTATATATACAATAAACAAATTACAGCATAGAAAGTGCGACGTACGGATTTTCATTCACGAGTTGCAAAACTTTGGAAAACGAACGAGTGAGCGCAGCGAACGAGTAAGTTTTCCAAAGTTTTGCAACGAGAAGTATAAAATATTGTGTATTATGAAACGTTCTTACTGTACATTACCTTAACAAGCGCAAATTTTAAAACAGGTCCAGTTTTTAAGCTTTAGTACCTCTCTTCAAATGTATATCTTCAAATGTATATCTTGTCTCCCGGACTGTAGGGAGTCGTAAATCTTTGACCACCATTGCCAAATATGGCAATCGCAGAAGAGTCGACGAAAAGACTCTTCACTTGGGTGTAAAATTCACTAATCACCGTTGAATGTTATCTCGCAATATTCCATAGACCTTCTTATCTGATTTAGCAAGAATTAGTGATGTCAATGCAAAAGAATTGTTTGATACATCAAGAAGTGAGAAAGAAAACGCCAGTATTCGTGGCGATAGGGCACTGCTTCCTTCTAAATTGAATCTTGTTATTGAGAAATTTTCCTGGAATCCTTGCGTCACGTGAACCGTTGGTCTTAAATAAGAAATGTGATGAGAGGATTTATTGTTATTTAGTTTATTTTGCTTTCGCTGACAAAAGTATAAGAACCAACGTAGAAAATATTTAGTCTTTAGTTTCAAGTTCAATAATCCGTAAACACAACCTGTTGTTACTCATTGAAGCGTCAATTGTTCTGTAAGATCATAACTGTAACAAGCACTCAAGCTGTACCTCAACCTGTTAGAAGCCGTTATCCACCTGATAGAAACTGTTATCCACATGTATAACTTTTGAAAGTAATTAATGTTGTAAACGGTAAATTCCGTTATAGCCAATCGTTGCTTTACAGCTGTATCAGGTAATGATTAGTTATGATTTCCTAATGACATTACTTCACCACGTAAGATTGTAGTTTTCGCATAAATAGAAGTGAATTGTAGTTATTTCTTTGGTTATATCCTGGATTATATCTTGGTTATATGCTGGACGTCCTGACTATGTTCTGGATATGTTTGGTTATGTTCGGGCCATGCCCTTGGTGTGGTCTTGGATTAAACTCTACGTTGGAACCGAGTTCTGAGTGAGATTCTTGTCTCGAAGGTATTCGCTTGCCGTAATAGATTCCGGCCTTCCCGCAGCCAGCGAGTGTTCCCCAGGAAGACGCCTTTCCAGAGATTTTCCCAGAGTTTTCCCGTCCGTCCGATTGTCCGTTTGTGAAGGCAAAAAACCTGTTTCCACACTGGTGAAAAGGCTGTTTTCACACTGGTGGAGAATCCGGGTAATTACGGCGGCACTATCTGAGACGAAAAGGACAAACCAGAACAGGATATAACCCCTTGGAGCAAACAAGGAAGAAAAACACGCCCAAGTAAGTCAACGAGTTGTTATAGGAAACTTAATGCCGAGTTTATTCCGGAAGAGAAAAGACAATTACAACTTAAGGAGCCGGAAGAACGCGCATAGTACGCCAAAGAAGAAGGCAGACGCCAGCGTTGAGTGCGATTTGCCTTTCGACGAAAGTAAAACAGCCCCGGAATTAAGGCGTGGGCCAGTTACTAAAGCATCAGAAAACTATTCAAGGGACTCCGAAGAGCCCAACAAGACAAATTTGGAGCCCGTAGATATCAGTATTGAATCCAGTAGTGAGGACAGTTGCAGTATTTTGGCTCCGCCGCGCTTCAACAGTACTACTGATACTGAGGAAAAAAATCCTTTGGAAAAAGGAGCCCAAGAAGAAAATCGTTTAGAAAAAGAAGAACAAAAGGAACAAGAACAAGAGCACTTTACGGAGAACACTTTTACAACAGGTGAACAACCGGTACCTGTTAGCGTGTCACCTGTTAACAGTGAAGACAATACTCCTAGTGCCTCTACAACAGGAGGTTTACAAGACCCTATTCCAAAAACGCGTGGCGGTTCTACGTTAATTGGAGAACAAGAACCATTGAGTACTTCGCCAAGTAACATTGCTGGTGGGCAACAGTTACCAATTATCAATTCACCTGCTGACATTTACGATCACTTCGCGCGTAATACTTGCGAAGTGGAATTAGAAGGAAGTGATACTTCCTCTGGCGAGATCAATTCATCAATCTCAGGACAAACGAGAAGATCAACCGACTCTGTTAATACCGACGATTCCAGTTTAAATATCATGGAGGGAGAATATATCCGCGCGTTAACAGAACTCACTCAAAAGCTACTGAGTAAAGATATAAACATCAGCAAGTTCCACGGATATGAAAATGAAGACATTAATCGCTGGTTTGAAAAACTAGAGTTGATTTTGGAGTCGAAAGGAATTGAACTGGATGTTACCGCTGCGAGAACACAGCTTATTAATAACCTAGCCGGACCAGCGGAAACATTTATGTTTGAACTGCCACCAGAGGAGCGAGACAATTTTGTCACCTTAAAACAAGCTTTGGTAAAACGCTATTCTACCAAAGACCGCGCGTGGGTCAAGCGACAACGTTTAGTTGCCCGCCGTCAAGGCCCGAATGAATTGTTGACAGATTACATCAACGATATGCATGAACTATTCAGCGGGTTAAAGATGGCTGAGGTGGACAAAGTGACCTATTTTACAGAAGGATTGGTTCAACCATTAAAGATCAAAGTTCTGGAACGAATGCCAGAAACACTTTTACAAGCTGAAGAAGTGGCCAGAACTGTTGATTCAATCTCACAGCGTATGACCAGTAGGAAGGAAAACAGCCAGATCGAACGTTTGATTGAAGCAATTAGCCGTGGTCAACAGGTACCTACCAATGCTACAGGTACCAGTGCCTCACTTGACGCCTCAAAACAACAGCCTAGTCAGGCGCAAATAGAGAACCTAACACAGAAGTTAAGCGAGCTTACAAGTAAAGTTACCGCCATTTCAAATACCAGTACTCCGCCGGAGGCTTTACAACAACAGCCCCTTCGGGTACAAATTGAGGCACTAACGCAAAAGATAGGCGAGCTAACAAGTACCAAGCCAAGCAAGGTTGCTGCCTATTCAGAACCCAAAAACGATTATGAACGTCTTACTGAACTGATGAAACGTATGCAAGACCAGCTGATGAATCAAATGACCAGTTTGGATAAACGGGTGGACTCACGCATTAATGGTCTCGCACAACGTATGAGGGAGTCACGCAATCAGAGTGGAGAGAGGTCAAGAGATGGGCGACCTATGTGTTTTTACTGTGGCGTGTCTGGCCATTATCAGAATAGCTGCCCACAACGGAACAACAGTGACCGACAGCCGGTACCCGGTACGCGTTACCCACTACCGACAGGAGAGTACGATATTCAAACGGCCCTCAAACGAGCCTCCGAGCATTACCACCGCCACCGCATCGAGACCGAGTCGCTGCTCTTGATCGCAATAGTGATGCTGCATCAGGACATAATCTGCTAAGCGCAGAACCTATCAACCAAAGTGAGTGGGATGCAGGCGAACCCAACGACCAGGAATTCTGTGGCGAGTGGTATAATTACGTTGACTACGAGCCCGAAGACGAGCTGTACGACTGTTTTGATGAATTGGACCTGGTGCATTATGGAGAAGGGAATGCGGAACAATCAGATATCTTCACTCTCGCAGAAGCCCTCAAGGACACCCTGACTGTTGACCAGCCGTTGATGTCCTGCAACACCTCCACTCAAACGTGGCTATCGTTGCTACCCATGAAAGAAGATGAACCGCTGACTGACAGCAGCTTGGTAGAGACCAATTCTGAGCCAGAAACCGCTGCCCCGTTGCCGTTGCCGCCGTTGGTGCCCTGCGACGCGTCTACTCAGACACGATTGTCTATGCCAAATGAAAGCAACCCAGTAGAGACCACCTCTGAGCCAATAAACGTCGCTCCGTTGCCTTTACCTTATGAACCTTATCGTACAGTATTTCCAACAGAGTTGAACGGACCGCTACGTACAGACTGTGAAGCGAAGACTGAAGTGCCCATGTCAGCTCAGATCCTGACGAAGAGCTACAACCACTTTCCTTTACAAGAGCACACCGCTGATCCGACTAAGAAATCAGCCATGGCTCACAATCGAGCGCCAGAAAATACTAAGCCACCTCCATATCCAGGGATCGGAGGTGTGTACCAGCCTCAGTTAGAAGATCCGTTTGGACATGTAGAGCAAGACATCATAGTCGAGGTTCCTAATACCCGGCCAGAGAAACCCAGCTTTGCAGAAGTAGTTTCCAGAGCGACTCCGCCATCACAGACAATTATGACATTACAGAATATCACAGCTCATGGCGATGATGCGATACACACTGCTAACCATATGCAGGAAAGAAATGTCAGAACCCGAGAATTAATTACAGAAAGCCCAATTGCTATGAATCATGAGTTCAAAACTTGCGACCCAGTGATGAACCCAGTTACAGTGAATAATGTAAGAGGACCGCCCTCCGCCCAGGGCAGTAGTGAGATGACACCCGCTACTGAATTACATGCGGACAGCAGTACTAAGGCAGCACACACATACCACACTGTTTGCAAGACATCACAAGGGTACCAATCAAAGTTCCTCGGTTCTGATACCGAGCAACAAAGACCTGACAGCGGAAAGCCTCCCAGAACTTCCAAGAAGAAGCAACAAGATTTACACACGCAGCGTACGCCCACTAACCCAAAGTTTAACCAACCAGAAAACCAAACAAGAAATTTGGCAGCCTTTTCAAACCCTAATAAAGAAGAAAAAAATGGGACGACGAAAGTAATTCAAGACCTAAAGCACAGCCTACTTGAGAAAATAGAGGATTTAGATCGGCGCATTAATGCTCGATTGAATAACATCTTGCGTCAAACACGCCCGAGAACTAGAGTTAGAAGAGTAATTTGCTTCAACTGCAACATGCCTGGTCACTATCAGTATAACTGTCCTGAAAAGACCTACAACAGTGGGTCGCGTCACCTCGATAGGCACCAGAAACAGTTCCCACAAGAATCTGTAGTTCCATCCAGACGAGCTCAGACTAAAACTAATCATGTTGCAGCTTATCAGAATGCGACTCCGCGTTGCTATGTTCCTGGTCTAGCCAGACGTACTGGGACTCCGGTGGCCCAGGAAGCACGTGAAAGTGTAGATTATTTGGGTGCGTTTAATACCTGTACTGGAAAGAAGATTTCTCCTAGACGTGCCTCTCGACCCAGGAGCCAGATATCCCTTGCATGGACGCCCGATCGTTCTACAAGAACGTCTTCCAACAAGTTGCCAAACGTACAACAGTCAGTGAAACCTAAGGTAGTTGAACAGAATAGACTGCTTCAGAAAGAGAGCATTACCGTCGCTGTACCTCAACCAACAGTAGGAAATCCATCGGACATCAAACGTACCATGACGATTAGGAGCAAAGCACAGCCCTTATCAGAAAGAGTGCCTCAGACAGAAAAGCCTGCAATTCCAAACGAACCACAAAATCGAGCAAAGAATAAGACTGATACTGCATCTTTGAACCGTAACCTATTGATCACTGGAGAATTGGAGACTCATCCAGTAAACCTACTTATAGACACTGGAGCATGCATTTCCGCCATAGACGAAAAGCTGGTGAAGGAGATCCATGGCATTGGATACTCAGCAAAAATGAACGATGGGCCACTTCCGTCCGTTAGCACTATCAGTGGTGAAAGAGTGCCTGTGTTGGGACAGATTCAACTTCCGTTGAAGCTAAATGGTGTCATGTACAACAGTCAGTTTTACGTGATACCAAACCTTCCATAGGAAGCAATCCTTTGACAAGATTTCCTCCTGAAGAATGATGCTGTAATAGATTTGCGAAACAAATGCGTCTCTCTAAAAGATAATCGTTGTGAAATCAAGAAGCCGTCAGATCCCAAGAGTAACCGTGTGATAGCGACTTACAGCTCAGGTTCTTCCAAAAATGTTACGCCTTCTAAGTTTAGGTCAGAAGTGGAAACAAACTTTGATGATCAAGAGAAAACTCAAGGAATACCACGACCAAGGGAATCTATAACAAGTAGGAGGGCACACGGATCCCTCGCCTCGTCATTCTTGGTTTTTGTCCTGGTTGTACTTTATCTATGTTTGACCTCGCAAGCTCAGAGGTTTGAACGGACGCAGCCCGTAGTAAAGAGAGTCAACAAAAGATGTTACAGTGTCGAACGGAAAGGTGCTAAGTCAGCATCAGAAGCTTTCATGCAGTTATGTGGCCAAGATAGTGAATATTTGAATACCACCTGCCTGATACTTATACCTCCGCTGAGCCGACTGAAATCCAAGTTCTCATACCTGACCGATGTTCAACAGCAAAGTGGTATGGATACGTTTCTTGAAGTGAGTGGAAACAAACTAATCACAAAAGAGAGAGAGTCCCCGAGCACCGAGAAACCTTACCTTCAAGCAGAGAACCAAACTTTGTCATTTCAACGAGTGCGTTAAAAGTAAATGAATGTTTGGTAACACAGATTTAAAGATTTAGAGACCAAGACACAGACTGCAAACTTAATTAGCGGAAAGATCAGAAGGATACACCAAGAGCCAAAGACACTAAATAGATAATAGTTCATTGTATGAGGACGAATTATTACTCGCTTTTCCTTTATTGAACCCCCGAGACCGCTATATTAGGTAGCTCGGTTTATGCCGCGGTTCAGGCACAAAACTAAATACAAAATTTAAAACAACAACAACAACAAAATCCATAAAAAAAAAAGGTTTTTACAAGTTTAATTCGCTGAGCTTTTTGTCCAATTCATTGTTCGTTTTTAATTGCTCGACCCAGGAGGGTTTCGAGCTAAGGTGGGAGGAATGTGATGAGAGGATTTATTGTTATTTAGTTTATTTTGCTTTCGCTGACAAAAGTATAAGAACCAACGTAGAAAATATTTAGTCTTTAGTTTCAAGTTCAATAATCCGTAAACACAACCTGTTGTTACTCATTGAAGCGTCAATTGTTCTGTAAGATCATAACTGTAACAAGCACTCAAGCTGTACCTCAACCTGTTAGAAGCCGTTATCCACCTGATAGAAACTGTTATCCACATGTATAACTTTTGAAAGTAATTAATGTTGTAAACGGTAAATTCCGTTATAGCCAATCGTTGCTTTACAGCTGTATCAGGTAATGATTAGTTATGATTTCCTAATGACATTACTTCACCACGTAAGATTGTAGTTTTCGCATAAATAGAAGTGAATTGTAGTTATTTCTTTGGTTATATCCTGGATTATATCTTGGTTATATGCTGGACGTCCTGACTATGTTCTGGATATGTTTGGTTATGTTCGGGCCATGCCCTTGGTGTGGTCTTGGATTAAACTCTACGTTGGAACCGAGTTCTGAGTGAGATTCTTGTCTCGAAGGTATTCGCTTGCCGTAATAGATTCCGGCCTTCCCGCAGCCAGCGAGTGTTCCCCAGGAAGACGCCTTTCCAGAGATTTTCCCAGAGTTTTCCCGTCCGTCCGATTGTCCGTTTGTGAAGGCAAAAAACCTGTTTCCACACTGGTGAAAAGGCTGTTTTCACAGAAAGATATTTGATCATTATTGCAGACCAATGATATTGCGAGTTGCAGTGTATCACAGGAGGAAAGGCTACTAAGCCAGCAAACCAGAGGCAGCGGAGAGCTTACATGAGTCACACCTTTTCACTTGGCGAGCGGAGAGCATTTTATCCTTCTCCAAAAAGATTCGAAATGAGCGACGAAAATAACGACACTTTCCTCTTTACTTCCGAGTCCGTTGGTGAAGGACATCCTGGTAAGTTGTAAGATTTTACTGAAACATTCATCGAAACTTCAATTTTATTTTTCAAATCGCCTCGTGCATTTGACGTGGCCGATCGATGGCGGAAGTTCATCTTGTCAACCTAGAACGAAAGTATGCTTTGTCTCCGTAGATAAGATTTGCGACCAGGTCTCTGACGCTATTTTAGATGCTCATCTTCAACAGGATCCTAATGCTAAAGTCGCGTGCGGTAAGTTAAAGGAACAGGGTTGCCCAAGGAAAGGCGTTAATTGTTTTCAGAGGTAGAACTGCACAAAACCCTTTTGCGCTTTACTTTGGAAAAGATGTAATACCTTTAATAACCAAGCTTTGAAAATACACAACCTTAAACGAGTTAAGTTGCAGTGGAGACAATTCATTATCGCAAACCATTTTTACCTTTCAGTGCTACCGAAGCAATACGTATTTTCCAAGAAAAGCGTCGCTTCGCGTATGAAAAACAATTCCGGGAATCTGGTGGTATTAGGCAATCCTGCATTCTTGATTTGTATCACAAATCACATGACTCTCTCTTGGAATGAATCCAATGTCCGTCAAGTTTTTCCTTTCTCAAAGAATTGAAATAACTGTCTTCGAAAGAAAAGTTGTTTTCTGATTTCGGTTATGGTTACGTCCTTCTCTTTGAATTTTCGTCTTCGGCAAACTCCTTAAAAACCAGTTAGACATATGTAAAAGATGCGTTTTCGCATGTAATGAGAAAAGATAAGAAGGTCATATTTGTTAATACATGTGCAAGTGTGACAAAATGTAGAACACAGAGAGTGAGTTGAAGAATAAGTTCAAAGTTGGAGAAAAAAGGATCTTCACATCTTACTTGCTGCCCAAGTGCACCCCTCTTATTTATTAATTAGCTTCAAACGCGTTGTCTTAAAAACCTGCTTTACTTGATGATGGCAGGATTATTTCCGGTCAAACCAGTGTAACGGGCTTTAGGTTCTTTGATCAGTTACGCCCTTGAAATTACGATAGAAAGTGAGACTTAGTGCAGCACAAAGGTGCCTTCATAACACGACCATACCAGGCCAGGGATTTATTGTTTACGCGTTCGTGCTACAATTTAGAATAGGCAGATTTTTCATTTAAAGTATTGTTTTCTAAAACCTTTAATTTCAATTTATGTCTGATCACTGATCTCAGCCTAATTTCCTTTGCACAGAAACTGTGACCAAGACAGGCATGATTCTTGTGTGCGGTGAGATCACATCAAAGGCCGTTGTGGACTATCAGAAAGTGATCCGTGACACTATCAAGAAGATTGGCTATGATCACTCTGACAAAGGCGAGAGTATATTTAACAACTGAATTTTCCTCTATACAAAGTTAATCATTAGAACTCTCGTTAGTGTTGATCACACAATCAATAGCGGCGAACGCCTATTGAAGTCATTATATTGTTAACATTCTTGCCCATCAGCATTCAAATCTACGTAAAGAAAGGGTCGGAGGATACTAGAGTAAAACCACAGTATGCTCAAAAACTGTAGAAACTGGCTGAACTTGGCAATGTACGTATTTCTCGCTTGGTCAATGGGACATTTAAGGAAATATCAGGCATGACAAAGCATGACAAAGCAGAGTTGCTGGGTGGCAAAAGCATTGATGAGCTACACATTCTTTCTAAATAGAATTCGTAGGTTTTCAACGATAGCTAACTGCTCTAAGCTCTTCAATAATTCCAAAGTCATATTTTTCACTTGATTAGGGAATGATGAACTTGCAAAATTGAGGCTTAGACTGTGGAACAAGAATTTCTCTGTGGCCATTAATTGATTTTAATCGAAAATTTCTTTCTTTCTCTTTTTAAAGCGATTCTTCTCTTTAAATTGCTAACGATCACTGCCTATTTTTAGGCTTCGACTACAACACCTGCAATGTCTTGGTTGCCCTTCAACAGCAAAGCCCTGACATTGCCTCGGGGGTTCATGCAGGGAGAAAGGAAGAGGATATTGGTGCTGGTGATCAGGGCCTTATGTTTGGCTATGCCACAGATGAAACAAAGGAACTCATGCCTCTGACTCATGTCTTGGCCCACAACCTAAACAGGAAACTTGCTGAAAAGAGGCGAGATGGATCTATGCGCTGGTTGCGACCTGACTCCAAAACACAAGTTACCATCGAGTACCGTGGCAAATTGGGTTACGGTTCCATCGTCCCCCTTAGAGTTCATACCATCGTTATTTCTGTTCAGCATGATCGTGAAATCACAATGGACGAAATGAGGAAGGAGCTGAAAGAGAAAGTCATCGAGGTACTATGATATCCCTGGTACTAAATCTCTTTTACTGTATTCTACAAATTAAAAACACTAGGGAAACTCCCTTGAACTGAACCAAATTTCTAGTCCATGTATCGCTAGAATAACAGTCAAAGTATATTCAAAAGAGCATGAACTGAGTTCGGCTGCAATCGAATCAATCGGGTTGACCTGAAAGTGAAACAAGTGAGAGGCAAATTTCACCCAGTGACAAAAAATGTTCATGTATTGTTTTCATGTCAGTAGTTGCAAGATCGTCAATTAACACACGCCATGTTGGATAGAAACATTTTATTGTGACATCAGGTGATACAGCGTAGGTCTGCACTGCGTGCGGAGGGGCGGATACTACATCCCTCCTAAACTAGTAACTCCAGCTATTTTCAAATCAAACTGAACTGAAATCAACTGTTGAATAATGTCCTTGTTAAGCTAGCATATAGTCCTTTAAGTACGATGGCTTGCGCCTTTCTCGTCTGGGTCTAGTTGCTACTGGTTGTTTCACTGGCTGGTTACGTTCTGCTCCTTGTGTCAGTTCAGCTTCTGGTTCTGGTGGTATCTCTGCATTGGGTGGTTCTGCTAAAGTCTCTGCATTGGCTGTTGTCTGATAGAGTGGTACACTGGAAAGAGTTCCTTTTTTGGAATCCCAAGGTTTGGAACTATCTGTGGCGGTGGTGCTTCCTCACTCACATCTGGTTCATCTGTAGTATTGATTACTGCATTTGCTACCTTGAATTGGCTGGCATCTCTGCAAACTGTTCGTCCGTCTGTGACACGTCTAGCTGTTATTTGTGAACTTTGGATGCTGTACAAGACATAGAATACAGGTTCGTAGGGTGTACGCCACTTGTTATTCTTTATCTGCTTGACTAACTCATAGTCTCCTAGTAGCAGTTTGTTCTCTCTGGTCTTTCTCCCTTCTCTGTCTTGTTTCATTTTCTGCTTGTACTCCGCATATATTTGGTCAATGGTGTCATCCTTCTCATTTGTCTGCGGTTCAGGTTTGATGTAGTCCAGCTTAGTTCTCACAGCTGCTCCCCTTAGGGCTTCGTAGGGTGCGACTCCTGTAGCTGGATGCGGTGTTGATCTTTAGGCGATAAGCATGACTTGAATCGCCTCTTACCTCTCAAGACGGTTTTTGCCTTGCAGGTTTGCAATTTGTTTAGGTCTTGTTTAGGGTTTGCATGAATCTCTCTGCTTCGCCGTTGACTCTTGGGTGAAGGGTGTCACTCTGTGGTGTTGAAATCCTTCCCGCTCTACAAATTCTTTGAATTCTTTGGAGTTGAACGGGGGACCATTGTCGCTCTCGATTCTCCTTGAACTTCCATAGGTAGCGAAGATCTGCTTTAATCTCTCCTTGTTAGTCTGGAAATCGGTTGATGGTACTGATTCTACCACTGGATACCTGATTCTCTTGTCGATCAGAACGAGATTGTAATGATCATCTGGGTATGGTCCACCATGGATGGATATTGTATCCCAAGGTCGGCTTGGGATGTTTGTAGCCTTGATTGGTTCTTCTCTGCTTTCTTTTGTAGCTACTTTGCACTTGTAGCATTGGTCAATAGCAGTGTCGATCATGCTGTTCATTAGTGGTAACCAATATTTCTCCCTTAGCATTTGTTTGGTCTTGTTTTTTCCTAAGTGTCCTATGCTGTGTCCTGGTGTGACCACTTTCCTCTGTAGTGCTGGTGGTAGTACTATTCCGTGTTGTCTGAAGGTAAATCCTCCTGCAACTGATAGCTCCTGTTTCACGTGCAGGTAGGGTTCAAGGTCTGACTCGCGTCACAACTACAGCATGCTCTATGTTCACGTTCCACCTGATAATCTCTTCAGTCATGTCTTCTGCTGTCTCAGGTAGAGGGTGTCTGGCGAGGTATTCTAAGGGATCTGCCTCATCCTTTCCTGGTTCGTACACCAACTCGTAATCCACGTCTTGCATCTCCATGAACCACTTCTCAATTCTTGGTGGCACCTTGGACTTTACTTTGTTGAACGAAGGTACTAGTGGCTTGTGAGCAGTCACGATTCTGAATCTGGATGCTCCAAGTAGGTAAATTCTCAGTCTCTCTTTGGCCCATTTGATTGCCCAAGCGTCTTTCTCGGTTTGACTGTACCTCTTCTCGGCTTCTGTCATTGTTCGACTGATGAAATGTACGGGTTGCATGTCTCTGTCTGTCTTATGGAGCAAGGCTGCTGATAAACTTTCATTAAAGCTTGCCTCTGTACGGAGGATTATAGGCTTGCTTGGGTCGAAGAATGCCATAGTCTTCTCGCTTGAGATGCTCCCCTGTATCTTCCTGAATGCTGCTGCTTCTTGTTTACCCCAGTGAAATTTCGTTTCTCTTTTTGCCACCTGGTAAAGCGATGCTTCTATAGTTGCGTAGTTCTTGATGAAGTTGTCCAAGTACCCTGCCATGCCAAGAAAGCTTCACACAGCCTCTTTGTTCTCAGGTACTCCGCACTCTTTGACTGCTCTTACTTTGTCAGGTGAAAGCTTTAGACCGTCTTTGGTGAAGACTTGTCCAAAGAATTCGATTTCTTCCTTTCCAAACGCCGTGATCTCTCGCTCGCTGTAGTATGGTCTTCAGTACTTCTCTGTGCTCTGTCTCACCTCTCCCTCCCAGGAGTATGTTGTGTCTTTGGTTTAGGCAGTGAGGTTTGTCTGAGAAGATTCTGAACATGGCCTCGTCAAATACATCTTGTGAGAATTTCGCTCCAAACACCAGTCGTTGGGGTCTTTAGTCTCCCCAAGGTGTGCTGAATTTTGTTACTTGTCTTTTGGAGGGGTCTAGAGCTAGCTGGTGGTTGCCTTGTCATGAGATCCAGCTTCGTAAAGACTTTGCAGTCGTGTAGGCGGTAGATGAAGTCTTCTACTCTTGGTGATTGGAGGCATCGGCTTCGCTTCATGGACTGGTTTGCAATTCTCATGTCGATGCTTGTCCTAATCAGGGGGACTCTGACTCTTCATTCTTCACACCTGTAAACTTGGGTTTGGGTTGAACCACTAGCGGTGAGCACCACGCAATTGCCTCTCCATATGGAACTTTCTCGAATATCTCGCTCTTCACTCCCTGATCAAGCCAATCTTTAAGTGGTTTCTGTAGGTGATACAGCCGGTAAAGGGCGTGGTTTCTGAGCCACAGGTTCTGCATCGGGATCCATTTCTAGCTTGACTTCTATCTTCTCGTCTGTATTCTTGTCCCGAAAACAACCGATTCCTTGGAATACGTCGCTTTATTCACTCAGTATTGCTTCAATGCTGTCCTCAGGATTCTTCGCAGTTTCAATCCTTAGCTCATTGGTTTCTTTAAGTGTTTCTTTTGGATCGATTTTGAGCATTCCGAGCTCCAACAGTGTACTCTTGCTTAGGAGTGGTGGGGAGTCCATCTTCCCTTGGGCACTAAGAACTTGCTTTGTGTGCCTTGGTTCTTGTTCCGCAATGTTGTAGCGAATTCACCTTTAACTATTAGATCGGACTGAATATCTTCAGCGTGTTTCTGCTGGGTTCCAGTTCTTTAATTTCATGTGATCTGTGCTTGAGGGCCTTGAATTGATACTCATCCATCACATTTGCACTTGCCTCCACTATCTGGTTCTACGAAGGCATCGATGTCTCCTATGCGGATTGGTACAGTGTCTTGATTTGGACCTGACCTTACCTTCTTTACTCGGTGTAGGTGCTGTACTGTCTCCTGAAGGTAGATGTAATCATTATCCGAGTCACTGCTTGTCTCCTCAGCCTCTGTTGTTTTCTTCATTCGCTCTGTCTTGGCCTCCTCAGGTCCATTTTGAGGTGGGGCTCCAGCTCTGCAACATGACGCGTAATGATTGTACTTGCCAGTTCCGGCCTGGAGGATGCCTTCCTGTCTTTCCACAGTAACTGCAGCTCTTGCCTTTCTTTCTCTTTATCTTCTTTCCAGTGTTCTTGTTTTTTGGGGGATTTGCGGCAGTTTCCTCGAGTTTCTTCTTCCACCCCACTTGCCTTTCTTGAGAAAATTTTCGATTGATGCTCTACTTTCGATATCTTGAAATCTTCTTTCATGTCCTTGACTTGCTGGTTGATGTCTTCCCTTTGGCTTGCTTCCTCAAGGAATCGATCTAGACTCCATTTCTTCTGAATGCTTCTTTTCACGAGGTCGCTGTCCTTGATCATTTGTATCAAGTGTTCCAGTATTCTGTCTTCTGTTTGCTCGCCGAACTCGCAATCCTTTGATTTTTCGCGCAGTCGCGCCGCGTATGTGACAACGCTCTCTCCTTCGGTTGGTCTTTGCTTGCTAAACGTGAATTTCGCGTGATGCTTGTTCTTTTTCCGTAGAAAATAGTTATCTGGTTTCCTTTTCAGCTTTTTGTAGTCGTCATCTCCGACCACCGGCGCTGTATCTGGCAAGTTGCGTGCGAGTGTCTTAATTTCTTTGCCGCCATAAATCTTCAGGGCACTCACGCGGTCTCTTATTTTTGTGATCTCGAAATATGATGCTTCTTGTTCGAAGTCTTCCATCCATTCTTCCCACGCTCGTCCAATTTCCAGGGGTTTTTCCAGGATCTTGAATGGTTCTATCTTTAGTGATTTTCCGACGCTGAAAACTCTTATTTCCTTCGGCTCCTGCTTCGTCTGGCATATCTGGCATGATTCCTTATGGAACACGTGGTCTCGTCGCGATTTCTCTTTGCCGTTTTGTTGCTTTCTATTCTTCTTCTTTCTACTAAATTTTTGGTCGCCCAAGTGCTTCGGGGCCTTTGCCTTAGATTTCGCCGATTTTGTCTTCGCCGGCCTCGCTTTTTTTCTTGTAATCCGCAGTCCTCGTCGCCAAATGTAAGATCGTCAATGAACACACGCCATGTTAGATAGAACTATTTTATTGTGACATAACGTGATACAATGTAGGTTTGCACTGCGTGCGGAGGGGCGGATGCTAAAGTATTGAAATTGAAACCCCTGTGAACAGAGCTGCAATAGTTAAGTAACAAGATTAAAGTAAACCACTTGCAATTCTTAGAGAAAATCTAGCCTTTTCTACTTCATTTTTGCAGGAAGTTGTCCCTGCTAAATATCTTGACGATAAAACAATCTACCATCTTCAACCTTCTGGTGCATTTGAGATTGGAGGCCCTCAAGGTGACGCGGGTGTTACAGGAAGGAAGATCATTGTTGACACATACGGTGGGTGGGGTGCACATGGAGGAGGTGCCTTCTCTGGAAAGGACTTTTCTAAGGTATGTTTTCTTGATATTAGTTTACCTTGTAATTGATCTGTCTCTCACTCTAAGATTAAAGCTGTACTTTTTAGTAGATCAATGCAGCACTAATAAGCCTCACAATGAGAATCTCAAACCACATGCCTAATCGAGTTTCGTTCTCTTACCTATATTTATACTATTTCTTTAGGTGGACCGATCTGGTGCCTATGCAGCAAGGTGGATTGCCAAATCTCTTGTGGCAGCTAAACTGTGCCGTCGTGTTCTTTTCCAAGTCTCCTATGCCATCGGTATTGCTGAACCTCTCTCGATAACTGTGTTCTCCTATGGAACTAGCAAAAAGTCTGAAAAGGAGCTTTTGGAGATCATTAAGAACAACTTCGATCTTCGCCCTGGCAAGATTGTAAAGTAAGAAATATGTGGAAATTCTATTTTGGTGTAAAAGCTATTTAGCCGTGTTGACTTCAGTTTTACATAGGATTTTACATGTGCGACGCTTGATGTAGCGCAGTTGGCTTTTCACAGGCTCATTAAAAAACACGAATGCAAGTTCAGCAATGATTTTCTCTGGTATTTTTGGTAGCTTTTAGAGTTTCAATTTATATTTCCAGCCGTCTATACGCTCTTATTATACATGTATTCCTTGCCTACAAATTTTGTGGATTTATTGCAATTTTCATAAATTCATAGCTTTTTATTTTGGCCAATTATCTATGCCATACTGTCGCTTTAGGCATTATGTCAATAATACTAAATAATACTAACAAATATAACACCTTACAAAAATACACCTTACGTGTTTTAGGGGATTTTATTAGCATTCTTCTACTTATTATAAATGCAACTTCCAACGCTTTGTACATTAATTAACTGAAGATGACAGAAGTTTGTGTCGAAACATGTCTTTCAAACTTAAAAGTTTTGTCGTTTTCTTCAAATTCTGGATTTTATTTCTTTTGAAAATGTCTTTGTTTGTTGTTGTTCTACAGGGAGCTTGACTTAAAGAAACCCATCTATCAAGAAGCATGCGTGTATGGTCATTTCAAGCCTGGTTTCACCTGGGAAGATCCCAAGAAGTTGGTTTACTAATCTGACTGTGGAAACGCTCGAGGAAAATTGTAACCTTGAAGTAGACAAAAAATTCAATTTACAACTGGAAGTAAACAAAGCTTAGTGAGTGTGGAATACCACAATTTTAAGGACTCCAGGATTGATAAAATATTTATCTGACTTGCATGTTATAAAAATGATGAATCTATGTAGTAGCAAGCCCTTTTGTCGCTGTAGAAGTCTTAGTATATGAAATAAATGAAATATTTCTTTAGCTATCATTAAACACAAATATGTCATTGTTAACGGGTGTGTGATTTGAAACTTAATGGGAGACTGTAGAAGTCTTAATATATTAAATAAATGAAACATTTCTTTAGCCATCATTAAACACAAATGTTAATGGTGTGTGATTTGAAACTTAATGGGAGAGAGAATTTCTGTATTAAACAGTTTCAAGGGTCTATAGAGAAGCACCGAATAGCGATGGTTGAGGGACAAATTTTAATCAAATTTCAATGGGTCAAAATTAGTGAATTGCCATGTTGACTTCAGTTTTACACAGGATTTTACATGTGCGACGCTTGATGTAGCGCAGTTGGCTTTTCGCAGGCTTATTAAAAAAACGAATGCAAGCTCAGCACTGATTTTAAAACTTAATTGGAGACTGTAGAAGTCTTAATATATTAAATAAATGAAACGTGTCTTTAGCCATCATTAAAAAACAAATATGTCATTGTTAATGGTGTGTGATTTGAAACTTAATGGGAGAGAGAATTTCTGTATTAAACAGTTTCAAGGGTCTATAGAGAAGCACCGAATAGCGATGGTTGAGGGACAAATTTTAATCAAATTTCAATGGGTCAAAATTAGTGAATTGCCATGTTGACTTCAGTTTTACACAGGATTTTACATGTGCGACGCTTGATGTAGCGCAGTTGGCTTTTCGTAGGCTTATTAAAAAAACGAATGCAAGCTCAGCACTGATTTTAAAACTTAATTGGAGACTGTAGAAGTCTTAATATATTAAATAAATGAAACGTGTCTTTAGCCATCATTAAAAACAAATATGTCATTGTTAATGGATGTGTGATTTAAAACTTAATGGGAGAGAGAATTTCTGTATTAAACAGTTTCAAGGGTCTATAGAGAAGCACCTAATAGCGATGGCTGAGGGACGAATTTTAATCAAATTTCAATGGGTCAAAATTCGTGAATTGCCACCAACCGCAACCAGTAAGTCTCAAAGATAAAAACGAGAAAAGAAAAAGTAGATGATTGTCTAAAGCAAGGCTGAGATTGCTTGGGATAGCCACCTCGTTCTCTATTGTTTACTGTCAAAAAATGATATCTAAAGACTATTTAACACCCCACCCATCAATCAGATCAAGAACGTCGAAAAGAAGAACATCGAAATCTAAGTCTTTTGACGTAGCATATGAGACGACAGCACACATTTTTGAGATACCCCAACCCTCCCTCCCACCCCCCAAAAAGTCGAATAAACGAAATAAAGCTGTAGTGATGATCCTTGAAAAATGGCACACCCGAAATACTAGCAGAAACTGTCGTGGAGACTTATTGAACATTGCTCATTGGTACACAATGCTCGCCGCCAATTTCAAACTGGGTGCCTAGTCCTAAGAACCATTCTTCGATGGATAAATATCCTGCTTGCCAAACTAACTAAGCGATATTGGGAATATTATTTTACATGTTGTTTCGCCAATAGGAGGTTCATGCACAAACCATTAATCCATTTTCTATCACCCATTCCCCACTTATTTTGCCAATAAGGGGAAAAAGCAAATAGTTGTTAAATATTGAACAACTTTCCCAATGAAACTCTTTTTTCTGAAGTAAGGGGAACCGTCTTAAACCAGTTGTATGTTTTATGTTTCTTTTGATATAAGGGGAGCTTATACGAATCTGCCGTATCATGGACTGCGGTTGCAGAAACTCGTTTCAGTCTTTCTCATCTCTTCAATCCTGTTTATTTGACACACTAAAACTAGTTTCACCAGATGTCTCCAGCTTTTGGTGGAGTCAGTTCTGTCGCTTTACGCCGATTTGTGGCATTCATAACACGTTTAAGCTGTCGCTGGTTCCCGTCATCGCAGACTGGTGAGACTATGAAGCTCTACAGCGACCGAGGGAATCTATTCCTGCTTCGCATCGTGGCAGCAAAAAACCTGGGAAGGGTTCCACTGACTATACAGTACATCACTTATGAAGGTACGAGTAGAATGTTTTCTTTTACTGTAGGTCTGAAAGCGAAACCGGAATTGTGGTGAATTCTTTCACCAAAATTGAAGGCTTTCACAATTCTAGAAATGAAGATTGTTCTTCTAAAACATTACAAAGAAAATCATCTGTTATGGCCCAAGTTTCCTTCTCAGTTGGGCTGATTTAGGTTTTCTAGTATATGATACACCCTATTAAAAGGAAATGATGCAAGAGTCTGACGCAACATATTCCGAGTATTCAAGATTTCCAAGAAACTTCGGATGTACATAGCTATGAAACATATTCCAAGTTTTCAAGATTTCCAAGAAACTTCGGATGTACTTGGCTAGTTCGCAGATGAATTTGGTTGAATATACACTCTTGCTTAGATTTCATAGTATAAAGCTTTAAACTTAAGGACAACAGCTGCATTAAAATGATGGCTCTACTTTATTATCTTTCTACACGAAGCCGTCTGTTGGATTTTGTCTCGCGTGTAAATTTTGATTGATTTTGGCCGATGAGTTCTTGGAAATCGGTGCGTGTCACAAACAGCGTCAACCCTGGATAAAAAGAACATTTGTTACGTTTAAAAAATTGGTTTCCCGAAACGGAACGAGAGGATATGAAATAATAACTCCTTGCAAGATCCAGTGACTCATGGTCTGAAATCACCAAGCTTGCTCACATCTTTTCTTTTTTTGTTTTTGTTTAATAGAGCTACATGTCCCTAGAAACCTGTTTGCGAGAGACTTAGTGGAAGAGATATAGTTAGTAACATTATTACATCTGTGAAGGATAAATTCAAAACAATACTATGACTGGACATCAGTAAACTTCAATCTACAGCAATGCAATATGCAGGGGAAATATTGAATATCTTTGACAGACAATAGGAACGATGACTAATTTTAGTGACTGAAATTGAACAAAATTGCTCAAACAGCTTGTATTTCATAAAAAAAAGATGTTGCATATTATACATACAAAAATGAAAGCATAAGAAAAACAATCTTGAAAAAAGAAAATCATAAACACGAAAATACCATATTAAACAGCGAGAATGTTTAGGTTGTTACTTCTGGTACAATATCCTTCAAACCTTTTTGCTTCGCCGGGTCAGGTGAATTGCCTCAAGATAGCGAATGCTCACATATATATCTCCTCTTTTTTCAATCAAGTCCTTAACGGCCAGATCGAAAACGAAGTAAATCAAGTTCCTGTTGAAATATGGCGGAAATGTTTTGAGCCCACAATGGAGTGGACGGCGGTTGGAGCAACAAATTCGTCTCAGTCTACCTCGATATTTGATGCCTGTTTACTGGCAAACAAAAACTAATTTCATCAGATGTCTGGTGTCATTGGTAGGGCCAGTTTTGTCGCTTTACTCAGATCTGTGGCAGACTCATCACATTCATGAAGTCATGAAGGTTTATAGCTACCGAGGGAATCCATTTCTGCTTCGCATTTTGGCAGCAAAAAATCTGGCAGGCGTTCGACTGACTGTAAAGTACATCAGTTTTGAAGGTAGAGGTATTTTTTCCTTTCCTCCTTAAATCAGAAAGCGAAACCGGAAGTGTGGTGAATTTTCAAAGGCTTTCACGCGAGATTCGTAGCCCACTGAAAATAAAGATATAAATTCTAATATTTTTGTTTTTCAGACTGCTAGAATAAGGGAAATTATCAACCTTCATAGTTCAGGTTTCTAATTCTTACTCAAGTTAAGTCATTTTCTAAAATTGTGATCCACTTCTTAGTTTTGGGAAAGGGAAGTTTAAAGAGTCTGACCCTGCAAGTTGAAAATGTTGAAGATTTCCATGAAAACCCCCAACTAATTCGGTTGGTGTTCAGCTTGAATGTAGTTGAATATACCACTTTCACTTTTTAAAGGTTTCATACCTGTGGTGACGAAGAGCTGCTTTGAAACTATACTATCGTTTCGACGCGAAATCATCAGAATCACCTGCACGTGTTTATTTCGGCCACTGAATTCCTGGAAACGCTGATGAAACTACAAAAGTTAGTTCTGATTGGCCTACCTTTGACAGCTGTACTATTGTGTATACAGCTAGAGTAAAATACAGACAAAGTCTTAGAAACGGATTTTACTATAAAAATTAACGTTAAAAAGCAACGACGTTTCGATCGCTCAACGGTCATTTTCAAGTTGAAGGATAAGATTTTTAACATGCGCTTATATAATCAATTGCCGTAAAAGTGCTAATGAGATACTGACTAAAATTCTAAAATAATTACATAGAAACAATACGAGAAAATAGCGGCAAGAATGATAAAAGAAACGCTAAGGCGAAAGAAACAAGAAACAATATTAAAAGTGAATTGATTCGGTAAATACTTTTGCACGGATCGAATCACTCTGTTTGTTCAGTTTTGGTTTAAGAGAATAAAGAGCATTGCATCCGTTTACTCGCCATATTCCAGCGAAAGCCGCTTAACATTTAGAGTGCAATATATAGACTACAATTTCTTAGCATACCTCTTGGTATCTGAACGGCGATATGAAACCCTAACTAACACGATGCGACCTGAATAAACCACAATTGTATTAAATTAGGAAATACTTCCAATGCATGGAATACATAACTTACATCTCTACTCTTCAATTGTGACTTCACTTCTGTCAATGAATGAATTGCTTGTACAAAATAATAATACCACTTTGCTACCAGAAATGTTAGAAGGATATTTTCGTGTAACCGATCGGGAGAAATTTCGTGTAAACAAACTCTGTGACTCATGCCCTGTACAACAAACCAAGTGCGCGAGCCTATGAACTGCCATCCATTAACTTCGACACTTTTTCTTTATGTAAGACAATGGTGTGCTGTGGCTTCGCAGGGCTTTTCCAACATAAAACTATTTAAATGTATTGGCCTCGAATGTTCGGTATGAACGGGAAATCGCAAGCATTAAACGAGCGATAAAAGACTCTCGGCTAGTAGGTAGTCAGTCAATGAATAGACAGTTATAGGTCTAAACTTTCCCAATGCAATAGTGCAAAGCAAATGCCAGTGGGAATTGAGGTTACCAATCTTTCTTATAAAGTTTACTGTGAAAATTGCATTTTGTTTTTAAAATTCAATGACGACCAGTTTAAGGTGACGTGATTTTCCACTTGATTTAAATGAGGTGAGTTGTGGATCCATTTGAACCAGATCAAAGTGGCTGTGAGTCACTGAACTGCGGAAAAACAAATGGAGTAAGGTTTTAGAATGATACAGCAACTGTTTCTGAGGTCACCGTCACTAAGAATACATGAACAATCACTGAGGAATAATTATTGTCAGGACGAAGTGTCACTTACCAGACGGACTAAGGTCAGCTTGCCTGCTTTATACAGATTTCAAAAGATAGAGTAATCAAAGGCTCCTCTGAGCCAGCTCATGGATGCATCTTGCTACACTAATTGCGATCTACACTTGACTAGTAATGCAACCTCTTTTCCAGAGTCTATCTAACTTATTATTCAAACTAGACTGGTTGTGATGTTTTCTCGCCCGTACGTAACCTCCTATCAAAGAGACCGTTGTGTGACACCCCAAAAGTCACAGCATAGTAACTGTTTTTTACCACAATATTAAATTAGTTTTGAATTTTTATACTGATGGTTTACTTGAGCCGAAGGATAGACTTTCTGAACAAGATCGGTGTTTTGGCGGCTAGATTTCAGAATACGCGGCTATTTCATTCACAAACCATTGAATAACAATAGCGTCCATTAATATGCAACTGTTGCGATTTCGTCTTCGATAAGTAAAATCGGTCATATTTTTCTCCCAAAACAAATGTATTGCATGTCTAAATACGGTTGTTTTTTGGGTAGAAAAGCTTTCCTGGTTACTTTGTTTACGTTGATTCAGTGTAACGATTACAACGTTATATGATGTGTCAAACGTAAGATCTAAGCTTTAACTTGATATGCAACAACACGCAGTACTCATCATGCGACGGGGGATGCAATGGGTGTCTAGAAAGCGAAGACCGAAGACCCAAGACCCCTCGAAAACGAAGACCTCGACAACGAAGACCCCCCTCGAAATTATATCCACGAGACGAAAGATTGATCGCACAACGCTTCCTTCGGTCGCATGGTAAATTTAATTTAGCAGAATTCCGATGAAATATAATTCATTTTGCCCTGTGTAAGCACGCCTGTAAATCTTACAGAGTTCGTCCTGACAAGTGTTGTCAGGGTGTTACGAAAAGTTAAGTAAGACCCTCGAAAACGAGGATGTAAGCCCTAAGACCCCAACTTAGTTTCGGACTCGAAAATTAAGACCCCGATGAAAACGAAAACCGTCGAAATCATGCACTGAGCACCAGTAAAGGTTTTAAATATACGACATTACATCGAAACACTTCGCGCGTGGCGCTTTCTACCACTGCTTTCGGCTCCTAGGGGTGGGGGCTTTGCTTTGCTTTGCTAGGCAATGATTACACATATCTGAATATGTCTGAGTGTGAGTTTGGAACAGATATCCCCATTGAATACATTTTTTCCTTGTTTGCATGTCTCGCGTCAGCCTGCTCCGAAATTTGGGTTAAACAGTTTTGTGTTTTGAAACTCATTCTGATTGCAAAACTAAGATGCAAGAAAGCAAAAAAGCAGTGGTAGAAAGCGCCACGCGCGAGGTGTTTCGATGTAATGTATTTTAAAAACCTTTACTCAGTGGTGCTCAGTGCATGATTTTGACGGTTTTCGTTTTCATCGGGGTCTTTATTTTCGTAGTCCGAAACTAAGATGGGGTCTTAGGTCTTATATCTTTCACCTGACAAGACTTGTCAGGACGACTTCTGTAAGATGTACTGGGGTGCTTGCACAGGGCAAAATGAAATATATTTCATCGGAATTCTGCTAAATTAAATTAACCATGCGATCGATTTAAGACAATCAGTACGCGGCCGCAGGAAGCTTCGTGCGATCGATCTTTCGTCTCAGGGATATAATTCCGAGGAGGTCTTCGTTTTCTAGGGGTCTTCATTTTCGAGGTCTTCGTTTTCTAGGGGGTCGGTCTTCGGTCTTCGCTTTCTAGACGCCCGAGATTCAATTCTTTGCTGAATGTTCTAATCCTTTGCTCAAACGAATTAGTTGCTTTTGGTCCTTGTCTAAAGCGCCTGAGGATAGGAAATGTCTTATTTGCTTGCTTGCGGTCGCAGGAAATTTATTTCCAAACACTTGGTGGCCATAGCATGCCTAGTTCGTTATAAACAATGTGTTTGATGTTGTTTTCTCTCTGTTCTCTTGTCTTGAACTCCAACTATGCCCTTCAGTGCTAGTGGCATCGAAATAACTTGTTTTGATTATTAAGACATTCATTCCTCCATGCTGCATTCTTCCTTCGGGTGACAAGAAAAATCGTTGATAGGAAAAGCAATTTCATCATCGCTTTAGGATATCAGCGTACAATTTTCGTCGATTTCCATCTTCAATTCTCGGAGCTTGCGTACTTAATCATTTTAGCTTTCCACTTTCCAACTCCACAAAGGAGGAGGATCGGAGGAAATAAAATTTGATCGACGCCATTCATATTCACTTCATGATACATAAACATTCGAGCAAGAATCTAAGCATTTCTCCTACCCCCTGAAACTTGCAAACCTTGAGCAAAGAAGACTGCGGGGACAAATACAATACTTACCAGGGGAGGGACAGAAGAAATGTTTCATCCAAGTTTACTGAATAAATTAATCAGAATCGAGTGAGTGAGTGAGTGAGTGAGTGAGTGAGTGAGTGAGTGAGTGACATTGAAGTGCCTCCTATACCTCATGGCGTGACTGTGTCATCCATGAGCTAAAAATGAATAACTCGACACAATTTTCAAACTGCCATTATACGTAATGTCTAAATAACGAGCAGCAGAGTTTTATCGGATTTAAAACACGAGGCGTAGCCGCGTCTTTATCAGATTTAAAGACACTCATTAAACGTTCATTTCTTTTGTATTTCCTTTATGCATTATTAATATATTTTTGAAGATAAATTAACATATGCCAACGAAATGGGTTTCCAGTGTCAACAAGGTGTATCAAATGTAAATGAAAAACGGAAATTGACGGCCGGCATAAGTTTCAGTTTCCTTATTTCAAACAAGAATCAGGAACATTTTACAATTGATTGTTGCGGAATGAGGGCCCGTGCTTAATCGAATCTTAGAACGAAATGATAATCGAATGTTAAAAGATTTCACAAGTTCTCAGTTATACTTTAGAGATTTGTACAGTTCCCTGTTCTGTGCAAAGCGTATCTCTTGCGTGACAAAGGTAATCCGAGTTGTTTGTGTGAATTACCCGACATGACAGGCGTAAGAGAAGTTTGAAGATTTTTAAAAAATACATTCAAGAACCTTTTCCTTTCGTTCGTTGTTTTGAAGGGAAATAGTTAAATAAACAAACTGTTTCAGAGGATGGTCCACAATAAACAGCAATAACCAGCCGTGATGATTTCTGTGGTGCTTCCTTTAAATCGATATCTGCATGAATTTGATCCACTGGATCACTTGGGTCGAGCTTGTCGCAATGTCGTTGTTTAATACTATGGGTTCAGTTACACCGGTGGGGTTTTTGCGTCCCAAACCTACGCCAGTCTGACTCGTCTTTGGAATCTTCACAGGAATCAACAGAGAGATGAACAGATGGAAAGAGTACATATATGGTCGCTGAAAAAACCTAGATAATTATATCTTGGAGGAAAAATAAGTTTTAAAGGAATAATCCAAAGCAAAATGTAATCTTCTTATCGCTAATTTCCATCTAAGTGCAATTCTCAAGTAAACTATGCTATAGCTGTGATATAATAGCCTCAAAAATTAACTTAATTTTTTAAGGTTGCTCTAGCATAGCTACGAATATTTAAATTAAAAACCGTTTTTATTTTCCTATACCAGATAGGACCAAATTTCATTGTCAAGGAAACAGTGAGGTTTGTTTGATTTTGATTTTATAAAAACAAAAATAACAATACTACTATTACAATAATAATAATAAATTACTCTTCTAATTATAATAGTAATAATGAAATTACACTATAATATTTTTCACCATAACTTGAAGTCATACAGGTCATCAGTTACTAGACTGTGGATAAGAGCAGGCTTCCTGTTTTTGTTTTTGTAAAAAGATATTAGCAAAATTGACCACAAATCAGTTTTTCGAATAACAAGTCAATATAGTTAAACAACGACTGTACATAATAACAACTCTCTTATCAAATAATCGATAATATAATTAAACAAAGACTGAACATAACACTTACTCTCTTATCAAATAATTAAGATAATACACAAGTGTAGTAACTGCTGTATGTACTGCCATTGGCATGAGTTAAGTTGACTACATTACTGCGCTGGTTAACGAAAGTAGTTTAGGAATCTAGGTTGTTTAATCACTTGATATTGAATAGTTAACAGTTTGTTTTTCTCACTTATATTCAATAGCTTCCAGTGCTTGAGACTGACGAGGGAAATTTATTATACAGTCCAAACAGTATTTGCAGGTACATATTTATTATCATTGGTATATTAATATTCATCAACATTTCATATCACCTGTTTTAGGAAATTGAACCCTTTTTTGATGAGATGAACCACACGCCACAGGGTTATCAAGGATGTTACAGAAACTTAAATACCTTGCAAAAATGAGACCTACGAGGAAAAGAAGCTACTTAAGGTCTTCCTATAATCACTTACGAAGGTTTACAGCTTTGCAACCGCTTTTGTTTTGATCACAACTGGGAACCAAGCATTGTGGCACCAGTGGTTCAAAATCCGGGGACTTAACACACCTCATCATTTCAAGTTGCCGAAATAGCGGAAGCTCGCTTGCCATTTGCACAGCCTGACTTTGCATACTTTAGGAACCTCATCGCCCCATCCAGTGGCCTGCAAACGGATGTCTCGTATTTCCATTCCTAGTTTGCTATAACTATAAATGGCCGGTGCAGTGAAACCGAGAGGATTCCTGGCGAGAGGACTTTTCAATAACATGCTATTTGTAGGAAACCTATGAATTATTGATCTCATTCCACTCCAAGTTAACAAAAACCATTGAGTCAGCTTGAAGGGTATAAGGTGCAGAGTAAAAAGCAATGCAGTTCCAAATTGCAAATGTATGTGTATGTAATAATTATCTTTCTTTACAACCAATTACTGATAATCTTTTATTTTTGGACAGATACCTTCTTAACCTTAGTAGAAGCTCTGATGTTGTGCCTGACCCTGACAAGGAAGCAATTATTGATCAGTGGGTGGAGTGGGAGAGCAAGTCTTTGCAAGTTAGTTGTTCAAGAGGATGGAATTGCTTTACGTATAGTCTGTAAATTATATTTGGTAGAGAAACAGTGGTCTAGTGGTTTCCTTCCGTACTCCGAACCCAGTGGTCAGGTTTTTAGCCCTAGTCAGGGGCACTGTGTTGTGCTCTTGACGAAACAATTAACTTTTACAGTGTCTCCACCCACCCAGGAGCATAAATGGATACATGGACAAATTGTCAGGGAAGCCGTTATCAGATCCTATAAAATATACTGGATAGTAGCCTATGATGGACTAGTATCCCATCCAAAAAGCGTATCGATACTCGTAGTCATTTCAGCAGTACATGTATTAAGAGGTTCGTGATTGCATATGTAGCATTTTGGCTTGGTTCACTTGGATTAGTCCGTGATCAGAACAATTTTTAAGTAGTTTCATTTCTAACAGTTGATGACTTGCTGACATGAGCCTTACTTCTTGCAGCCTGTCCTCTTCAATCATCTTGTGAATTCCATTGGCCTGGGAAGACAAAACAGCGGTCATGTTGAGGATCTGGTGAAGCTACTGAGACATGCAGATCAAGCTCTGTCTTCAAACAAGTATTTTTCTGGGGTAATTACAAACAATAAGAAGCTATCTTAGCTTATTTGCATGCCCATGTCTTTCAACCTTTAACATTTTTCTTTCTTGGCGTTTCAACGTCTGAAAACAGAACTTTGGAATTAAATAGCTGACAGTTTTCGAGTGCACATTGACGACTCTTTGTTGCTGTTGTTGTTATATATATGTTTTGCTTTTTAGGATAAACTTGGTTTAGCTGATGTGATTCTTTGGGGTTCACTTCACCCGCTGTTCATCAAGGACTCAAATTTCTCTGGTACTGTTTATTTGTTTGTTTGTTTTTTTCTATTCACAGTTCTCTCTAACTATGTGGCCTGTGTTAGACTCCTTGCTTTTGTCTAAGCATAATGTGAATTGAGTTTGTGCTTACTTGTCTTTCAATGTGAGCCTCCGGCACAAATGACAGTGACACCCAACGAGCCAAATCGAGCAAAAGCTGTAGAAAGGCATTTTTAAGTACCTTATGGTATTTGAAGTCTGTTTAAAGCGATTTTTTCATAAGCTAGAAGAAGTTCATCTGTTCGGATTCCCTAGCTGAAATTTTAAGTGCCCGAAAATGTTAGGGAACAAAATCTTCCTTTGAGAAAATGCAAGCGGAAATGAACTTTCCACGAAATTTCTAGGGAACTATTTTCTTTCCGAAAATGCTAGCGGACGTTTTTGACTGCCAAAAACAGCAATTACGACCTTTCCGAAAATCTCAGGGGCTAGGATTTCCCAATTTCGAATCTTTTAGGCTTCGTTTTAGTAACGAAATCCGAGTGCACTCTTAAATCGACGCCGAAAGTGCAAGGCGAATTACCCTCCACCGAACAGATATCTACCGAAACTTGTCGTTGGGTGCCCCTGAAATGATAACTGTGGACCCTTTGTATCTACTCTTCCGTGACTGAAGTTCCTTTCGCTTAATAATTTTCCCTGTCAATAATGTCGGAAAGTGTCAAAATATGGCTTGTTAAAAAGTTTAAAATCTCTTGGTTATATATAGATCCAGACATCGCAAATTTGACAAGGTGGCACGGTCAGCTTATGTCTCAGGAGGTGTTCTGTAAAACTGAATTAGAGGTGACGGGAGGCAAAGGAATATCTGCTTTTAAGGTTTGAAATGTTATAGTAAAAAATAAGTGTAAAAAGATTATACAAATACAGATGCGAAAAACTTAATTCCATAAAAATATAATAAATAATAATAGCAGTAAATAATAATAGTAAGTCTTTCCAAAAATTTGTTGAGTATATACTAGTACATGTAAGTTGTAATGACTGTACCGGCTGCGTGCGTGTGCGTGTGCGTGTGCGTGTGCGTGTGCGTGTGCGTATCTTTGTGTATATGGTGTGTGAGAGCGTGGATGTGCGTATTTTGCTAAGTAAGCAATACTGTTATCTGTACTGTTTGTATAATGACAATAAAAAAAATAAATAAATAAAAAATAAGTGTACAACCCGGCTTTTCTATGAAGTACATCATCAGACCCTTCCATATCAGTGAGTGAGGTACTGTATTTTTTGTTTGTCTGAGTGAGATTAGCTGTCAGTATTGATTTGGAAATAATGTAACTGTGGGACGTGATCTGAAAAGATATATTAACAATGCACAGTCTTACAATAACTATTTACAGTAGTAACCACAGTTTCTGTTTAGCCTCAAGCACTGAAAAGGAGAGACAAAAATATCCTTTCAGTAGAGACTTAGAGAAAATATAATTTATCAACAGTCTGTTTTTATTGCCGAGCATGTGTAATATTGTCGCGTATCACGTTTTGACACAGATGACGTGTCCAAATCGAATTTTCACCAACTTCAGTTGAACTCTCGCTCATTGCTTAGGCCGTTACAGAATTGTCTTTTTCATTGCAGGAGGCGCTTTTGACAAGGTCTGGAACACAAGCTGTGCCAGGCTCAAACCCAGACGACATTACTGAAGACGAACATGGTACAAAAAAGAAGAAAGAATAAGATTTATTAATTGACTAGAAAAACACGAAATGAATCACAGAAAAAAATTAGAAGCAATAGGACTTAAATTTGGATCTAAAGTGCTTCTTCTGTGCTTAAACATTTACAAAAAAGGCAAAAAAAGTAAAGTAAAACACCAAAACCAGACTTTATTTAAAACAAGTTTGCAACTCAAATAAATAGTAAAATGTAACCCTCTAAACTCTAAGAAGTTCCATATTTGAACCTCTACATCGTTTCTATAAACTTCTGTTGCAATTGGATGTGGGATCATCGCTGATCATCGTGGGACATCATTAGCTACCTTTATCGTATGCAGTAAAGCAAGTAAAGCAGTCAGGAAAAAAGCATGTTGTGCACAAATACGGTAACAATAATTGTGAGTGATGATTTTTATAGTTTATAGTATTCTTTGTTTTACCACATTTTGTTTAATTGTTTTATTCTTTTCTTTTTCTTGCTCTTCTCGGTTCACAATCATCTCATCTCTTCAAGAAAAAGGGCATGAGGCTCCATCAGAGGAGGTGAGTTACAAAAATATCTTCTTTAAGGCACTTATGCTTCAATCAATCCTGAGATATTTGTATTGTTATCGACTGTTAGAGAACGAGATTGTAATGATTGTAGTTTTCTGCCATTAACAGAAATGAAGTCTTATGTATGAACGACTTTTATTTCGACATCTACATTTGCAAAACAGGCGCGCCACACTGTATTTCAAAAGATCTGTCGTATAACTGTCCCAGATTTTGCGGGTACTATCTAATTCTTGATTACTTTGCCGAGTAACAAGGTTGGGAAAGTGCTGAGCTCCCTGAAAAGGCGCCGTTTTCTTCATTTAGCCAATGGTGCTTCAAATGTATTCCGTATGGCACAAAGAAGAAGTTGCGCTTGGAGCCTTGATTTATTTTGCACAAGAAAGAATTCAACAAGCCAGTACTCGTGTTTAAAGTTTCTCTTTTAGCTTTTTTAGTTACAGTTGTTTGTACTTTGTCCTCGCCAGCTAGTTACAGTTCTTGTAAAAAAATTATCAGGTAGCTGAACCATCTGAAAAACAAGCAAACAAAGAGACAGACAGACAGACGGACGGACGGACGGACAGACAGACGGACGGACGGACGGACAGACGGACAGACGGACAGACGGACAGACAGACAGACAGACAGACGGACGGACGGACGGACGAACAGACAGACAGACAGAGAGACAGACGGACAGACGGACGGACAGACAAACAGACAGACAGACAGAAAGAGAGGGAGAGAGAGTAGTTATGTATCCAGCACCGTAGTATAGGTTAATTTCCTTCAATTTTACCGTGCAATGAGTATATTGTACTGTGATCTTTTTTCTTTCATTTATTTCAGATAACTCCAGCCAAAGGTTTTTCAAAGGAAGAGATCGATGAAGCTTTCGAACAATGGATCTACGGCAGCAAAAACCGTCCGAAAACTCGACGGCTTGAAGACCCCATGTAAGTGCAATTTGGACCAACACGCATGAGTAAACAAACCCTGACTGACAATATTCTAAGTTGTAACTTTATGACTGGGTCCCTTAGCCGATGAAACGACTCATTTTACTCTTTTCTTACTTTCTTTGACAGTCTTCCCATAGAAGGTGAAAAGAACATTCTGATCACTAGCGCCTTGCCCTATGTGAATAATGTGCCTCATTTGGGGAACATCATTGGCTGTGTCCTCAGTGCCGACGTATTTGCCAGGTATCTTAACTATTGAATTTAAAGTTATTTGGTCAGAATCTGGATCTAAGAAATGTCCAAGACGAGAGTTTGTGAGAATTGTTGCTAAGCTTCTTCTGTGTGCATCGCTTTACAGGTTTTGTCGCCTTCGTCAATACAACACACTGTACATCTGTGGGACAGATGAATACGGCACTGCTACCGAGACTAAGGTAAATGCTCAATACGCTGCCATTAAAGTTCACTGTGCGTCGATTAGAAATGGAAAAACTACTCTGCGCGAAAAAGTGGCGAGAGTTTTTTTACCCTGTAATAGTACTTGGGTCCTGTTAATAACACCGGAAGTGCGAACTTTGATTAAAGTTCATAATTTTGTTTTGTTTTGTTTTTTGTTTGTTTATTTGTTTGTTTGTTTGTTTGTTTTTTTAATTTCCTTCATCAATTACTCAGCAACGAAAGGAGCAGTGTTATCTGAAATAATAGGTAGCCATGACTTGGGCTCTCTGGGAGGTATGGCACCCTTTTGTTAGGGACAAATAAAATGCGAAAACAAACTATATATAATGAAAACCGGTTGCAATAACTTTGTAGTCAGTTTGGCAAGCCACATGGCTCGCCAGACCGCACGCGTGCTTGACACTAAGCTTCCTGTTGATACTTGAACTGCTAAGCTTCCTGTTGATACTTGAACTGCTTATGTTGTGAAAATAATGATCATGTTTAATTCTTGCGTTGTCGTTCATGCCAGGCGTTAGAAGAAGGCCTCACACCTCAGCAGATCTGTGACAAGTACTTCAAGATCCACAAAGAAGTTTACGAGTGGTTTAACATAAAGTTTGACTTCTTTGGAAGGACAACTACGCAGCAACAGACTGAGTGAGTATTTGACGTGATTCATGATTCTATCAAATTTGCTTTGAGGGAGCAGCGTGCAGTGGCCGAGTGGTTACGGCGCTGGACTTGCAATCTGATGGTCTCGGGCTCAACTCCTCCACCCTCGTACTCACCGAAATTGTTCTCGGTTGCCCCGAGTTCAATTGCTTGCCTGGGTCTTGTAAAGAGCCAACTGGTCTGCCTCCTACCAGTTGCAATTTCTAACCAGTTTATGTATCTTTGAAAATTTGTTTTAACCTTTATTTGTAAAGGGCAACTGTATATAATAACATAGACGTTGGAGCTATATAAATATATATATATATTTTTCTTTTTCTCAATTCTCGTCTTGGGAAAGCACTAAAATACATATACTAAATCTGAGATACTAAATCAGAGATAATAAATTACTTCCATTGCACCACAGCATACATACATATAGTTTTAAAAATAGGTTAGTATCGGCTTAATTGCTTATGCCCCATGAAGTAAATTAATTGCCATGTACACACTGATTTACTGTTTAAACGGGGCTTTATAGGTCATTCAAGCTCAACTTAACTTGATCGGGTAAATCGAATTGCAAATCCATTTGACTCAAGGACTATATTATTAAACAAGGTTTTATTAATTGACATCCATTACCGCTGATTTCATCGCGAGGCTCTATCAGCTGCATTACGGGCAGGTAAGGGGAACGTGTTTGTTTTTAAGAGTCGGCAAAAGTTCATTAAGCGTTTATTATTGTCTCTAGAATCTCCCAAGACATTTTTTGGCGGCTTTACAAGGAAGGACACCTGGTTGAGGACACTCTGGAGCAGCTTCAGTGCGTTGACTGCAAAAGGTTTGACTTTTATTCAATCATACAGATAGATTTTATTATTAGAGAAGCTTTTATTTGAATGTCGTGAACGTAACACAAATCTAATCAAGACGAGTGGTTAAGCAGAACATTAATGTAAACAACAGATTAGGTCCACGGGAACTCCGGCGAAGAAAACGAGTGAAACATATACGACATCCCGAGGGGGGGTGGGGTACTTCCATATGAAAAAGTTCGGGAAGCTCGTCGAAGTTTTGAAATTGACCCCTAAAGGAGACTAATCTGGACGTGGCTCAGATATTTTTAGCCCTAAGAGACCCATCTGAGTTAAATCTAGAATGTATTTTACTATATTTTTTCGTGTACAACCCTAATTAAACGGGACAATGTTGGCGATTTTTCCTCGACGCCGTTAGCGAGACGATGCACTAAAGACCGTTGGAATTCCAGATTACTTTCTTCATTCAATCGTTAAAGGCTCTAACCTGACGTAGCTATCCGTTTCCCTATCTATATGAGGAAACAATTTGATTTCTCTTTATGAATAAATGATATCCTAAATATACAGAATTTTGAAGACACATTGTGGGCAAATTTAAACTGGGAAAGAGTTCGTTTGTGTCTTGACAGTAAAGGGTCAGCAACTTGTGAAAAAAGGGTGGGAAAATAATTCTAGATCTCATAGTAAGTCTTCCAAAAATTAAAAATCAAATAGAAGAATCTGAGGAAAATGAACAAAACACTGAGGACAACAACTGAAAAATTCAACCGTGTGACAACATCAGGTAACATGGCAGCGCGAGCAAATGTTTCCATCCCCTGACCTATCTTAATTTTATAACCATATCAAGAATTTTTGAAGGCTCAAGTCAAATTAGAATTAACGTTGTAGCTATTAAAAAAAAAGAAAAAAACTTTTATGGTTTGTTTTCTGTGACATATTTCATCAAAGATTGCCTAGTGGGTAAAAACCCACAGTTTTAGTAACATGATTTGACCCTTTTGCTGTTTGTTTTTTCCTGTTACAGATTTCTTGCTGATCGTTTTGTCGAGGGTACCTGCCCTTTCTGCAACTATGAGGTAAGACTCACTTGATGAATAAACGTTGTCTACAACAAAATCAAGAATAAACCCTTTACAGTTTTTCAGATGCCATTTCTCTAACTTGAGGCCACAGAGATAGTTGTTGTTCCTCTCTTGATATTTAAGTTGTTATGTTAGTTCTCATTTCTATATCTTTGAGAGAGCCCTAACTTAGTAAGAGAAAATATTTTTTTTATTCATGCAGGGTGCCAGGGGGGATCAGTGCGATTCCTGTGGGAAGTTAATTAACGCCATCGAACTTAAGGTAAACCAAGCTTTCTTCTAATTCAAGGAGGATAGAAACTCTAGACCTAAATTTCAATCACGTTATTACACCCTATTTTGCAATATTCATTTCTAGGATGAATTATTTACGAAATAAGTCATATATGCAATATGAAACGTATACCAATATTTATATCACATAAAAACACGTTAAAAAGTTACAAATTCTTTAATACATCCCCTCCTGTAAATCAAATGTAAGAGAAAAACCTTTCATGCCTTCTGTTTTGTAATGGTAATTGGATAAACCAGTCACCTCACTACTCCACCGTCTCCACTCAATTAAAAGATTTTTCCTTTCGTGCACGCGGTGCACAAGTGTACATGAGGATTCCTGAGCTTACTGACCTACTGACTCAGCCGTCCTACGACAAGTTGGCTTGTTCTTCCCCATTCTATTTTAACTAGTTTTCTTAAGTCCACTGCAATCCTAGTGATAGAGGTTACACCCTCGTTCAACGCAAATCCTGCTCCAGTCCACCACTCTTCACTACCTTAGGTGCAGCTTGCATTGCCTCATCTCTCTGATCTGTGCCAGCCCATTATCTGACTTTTTCACCTGCCTGCCTTACACGTAGCTTGTACACCACAAAGCTTGGTTTTTTTTTTCTAAACTTTCCTTGTGTCTGTGTTTAAGGCTTTCCTCTTCGTGCCTTTCTACCCGCAGCTATCAGCAACTTTTGGGTTTTCGCAGTTAAAAAGTCTTAGTTATCAAAAGTCATGATCAGTCACAGCCAGTTGTAAGTTGTAGCATGTAGAGAGTCAGTCTGGATAATGTTTCTAGACAGCGGATTGCTTTTAGCCTGGCCTCTACACTTTGGTGTATCTGACATCGGTGAGCCCGCCAGGAAATCAAGATGCCAGTGGGCATAGTTCTAGAGGTCGTTTAAACACACCTCCACCTCACCATTACTAGTTGATGTTGCTAGCTTAGTGGCAGGGTCTGCTACATACATTGCTAATTATTGGGACTTTTAAAAATACAGCCGGTAACTTGTCTTTCAGAAACCACGATGTAAGGTGTGTGGAGGAACGCCTAAAGTGAGAAGCAGCAAGCACTTGTTCTTGAATTTGACCAAGGTAATTTAACATGTAGTGAAAACGTAAAGCTTGTGGGGTGTGGCTGGAGTGACAAGGATATACCTCACAAATTAATGTGATTTGGTAAGCTGAAGCCACTCTAAAGGCACTAAGGCCACATGGTAGCGGGCATTACCCCTTAAATCTACCAAAACAAAGATTGAGCCCAAGCATTAGCAGCCATGGACAGCTGTTTCGGCCTTGTTAGGCCTCATCAGCATGGCATAGCTAATGCTCAGGCTCAAGTACCCACATATCCATAAAACAAGCAGTGAAAACGTAAAGCTTGTGGGATGTGGCTGGAGTGACAAGGATATACCTCACAAATTAATGTGATTTGGTAAGCTGAAGCCACTCTAAAGGCACTAAGGCCACATGGTAGCGGGCATTACCCCTTAAATCTACCAAAACAAAGATTGAGCCCAAGCATTAGCAGCCATGGACAGCTGTTTCGGCCTTGTTAGGCCTCATCAGCATGGCATAGCTAATGCTCAGGCTCAAGTACCCACATATCCATAAAACAAGCAGTGAAAACGTAAAGCTTGTGGGATGTGGCTGGAGTGACAAGGATATACCTCACAAATTAATGTGATTTGGTAAGCTGAAGCCACTCTAAAGGCACTAAGGCCACATGGTAGCGGGCATTACCCCTTAAATCTACCAAAACAAAGATTGAGCCCAAGCATTAGCAGCCATGGACAGCTGTTTCGGCCTTGTTAGGCCTCATCAGCATGGCATAGCTAATGCTCAGGCTCAAGTACCCACATATCCATAAAACAAGCAGTGAAAACGTAAAGCTTGTGGGATGTGGCTGGAGTGACAAGGATATACCTCACAAATTAATGTGATTTGGTAAGCTGAAGCCACTCTAAAGGCACTAAGGCCACATGGTAGCGGGCATTACCCGCCACATCCCACAAGCTTTACGTTTTCACTGCTTGTTTTATGGATATGTGGGTACTTGAGCCTGAGCATTAGCTATGCCATGCTGATGAGGCCTAACAAGGCCGAAACAGCTGTCCATGGCTGCTAATGCTTGGGCTCAATCTTTGTTTTGGTAGATTTAAGGGGTAATGCCCGCTACCATGTGGCCTTAGTGCCTTTAGAGTGGCTTCAGCTTACCAAATCACATTAATTTGTGAGGTATATCCTAATTTAACATGTAGTTAGTTATCAGCAGGTGCCATTAGTGTGCAGCCCTACAGAATATGTCAAATTGGAAAAGCAAATAGATTATGACAGGCAGACTGCAAACATTTCCTCAGTCCAGGGTCTGTTTGGTTGCTCACGAGTGAGAAAGGTACAAATCGATCGTGTTGTGTGAGGTAAAAATTATAACCAGATGAGTGGGCTGACTCGTTTTAATTATTTGCGTTTCCGGGACTCGTCACAAGGACAAATAAAGAAAAGGAGAGCCTTTCCGCAGGTTATCCAAGGCTAAGTAACCCTCTACTGAAGATCTGTACCAGCGTACATCACGTAAAATCATGCATGATGACATTCAAGGTCTTGCAAATGAATCTAAAGTAGCACTATTACTTGCCTTTATTCGGGTTCCGGGATAGCCTGACTAACATACAGGGTTCAAATCTTCAAATGTACATCACCATACCGTGACGCTACCCTTCGTTCGATAACACCATTTTTTCTAAATTTTTAGCTTGAACCACCCTTGCAAACTTGGATAGACAAGTCATCTTCCGAAGGTAAGTTAAAGCGTTTTTTACAGAGCGTTTGTCTTGGAAACCGTTTGTCGAAAGTCCTGATAACATGCAATACTCTATTAATTACACTTAGTGTAAGACAACTCTGGCAGTGATCATCACTGCCATGCAGTATTCGCGGAGGACTTCGTTTAAGGAATTTAAGTTATACTTAACTTGATGATTTTAACCAGCTTCATGCAGTTTGTCTGTCGACGGTGCAACTAACATTCTTCCAATGAAAGCCTTCAATTTCACACAGGAAAAAAATTCCCGAAGGAAAATTCTGATTGTTTCACGTCTTTTCAGTTTGGTGGCCGAGAAATGAAACGTGATATAATACATCGTCAAAACAGAAAATATTGAAATTTTGAAACCAAGATCGCAACCTCCTATCAATTGAATCCAATAATGCTGGAGCTGTTCTTGTGGTATTCCTTTCCAGGTACATGGACCCTAAATGCCCGCCAAATTACTCAGGGATGGATCAAAGAGGGCCTCAAACCGCGCTGCATCACTCGTGACTTGAAATGGGGCACCCAGGTTCCTTTGGAAGGATACACGGATAAGGTCTTCTATGTGTGGTTTGATGCACCTATAGGGTAAGTTAGTTCCCTGTTTGTGTTGAAAATTAAAGGTGTTGTTACATTGGTCCGATCACTACGAGCGTGACTTTTTATTGCTTTTATCACAACGAAATGTTGAAACTCTACAGTGTTTTAATCGTTTGGCTGTTGTTGGTGTTTCAGGTATCTTTCTATCACAGCTAACTACACGAATGAGTGGGAGAAATGGTGGAAAAACCCTGAGCAAGTGAGTTAAAGGACAATCCAGCCTCAACTCCACTTATTTGTCCTTATATGAAATTTAACTCAACCGTATTTTAAACTGTTTTTATAAATATTTTTTACAATTAATTCTTATTTTATCATGTAAAGCGAGTTGTTATGATATTGTTATAGAAAGCGCTCGTCAGAAATAGTTCTTATTATTATCAGACCTTATCATCATGACTATCGAAAACCGTTTGAAAGCACAATGCATATGATTCAGTGGGTTATCACTAAAATCTGGAAAAATCTGTGAAAACTGAATATCGCGAATAGTGGTACAGTACACAGAGATAGCATTGCGCCTGCGCGAACTCAGTTTTTAAAGCACTTACCATGTGTACAGTGGAGAAACTCCCAGTCAAAATAAGGGCGAGGGCTTGAGAAGGGAGGGCATGTAATCCCTCAATGCTTGGTGACGGATAGAATTCCAATCAAACTTCAACTTACAGGTAAGTCTCGTTTAATTTTTAAATCCTATTCCGTCACCGCATTGAGGGCTTACATGAGACTTCACAGCACACTGCACACATGGAACAAATTCAACACAGAATCCATATTCTGTAACACAACACTCTGTCTGCAGAGTATCTATGACACAATAATAGTCTACAGATTTCAAACATTTTCTACAAAATCGTTCTAAACATCAACGGGTTAGTTGTAAAACTGAGCAGATGTGGAGGCTGATCTCCACCCAGATGTTGAGGCCGGAACAGTTCAACATTTATCCCAGACTTGTGCATAACAACCATAATCCCTTTGCTAATTGTTCTTCTAGAAATTGGCTTAATGAACTAATGAACAATGCCTTATTATCACCACGTTTGCATCTTGTGCAAGGTAATACATCTTAGGTAATACAGTAGTTACCACACAAATGCGAGGATCAGAAAGATATGAAGTAAACTTGGCAAGCATTAGCTTAACTTCTAGTTTGGATTTCATTTTTGAGAGGTTACCTCAAGATAAACGTAATCAAAGTTTCTTTGGGCAGATACAACCATTACAGTTTTAAGGTCAGGTCCCTTAATGATAAATCCTCTGAGTAATGTATTGTCTCAAGGTAGCAAAGTACCTTGCTAACGTCCCATGTTCGTATGTATCATGATGCTGTGGGTTTTGGTTCCGAAAACCCTTTTGATGAACCTTGTAACTGTAGGATGAGAGTCAAAGGCTTATAATACATGAAAAGGAAGACCTAGCAGTATTTATACCACTATATCCTATTCCATTTTTAACAGTTCAACTAGAAAATCTAATAAAGTGGAATAAAGTGGGGAAGACATAATCAATGTTTTGGCTACCACAAAATGTAACCCACTTAGTAACGTAAGATGAGTACTGTTTAAAAGTCTTATGTCTCCAAGACTGTAGGATGATGTCCCCAGCCCTTTTAAAAATTCCCTGCACTTCAAGGAATCCCCTGATAACCTGCAAGCCATCAGGAACATCTTCTTTATTAATGGACGAAACTCATGCTCTTTCTCTGGCATTTTGAGCATGGTCAGTTGCTGTGGAAGTGTCCTTGTCACCTCTACTATCAGGTGTAACAGGTGTGAGTACATGATCTGGCTGGGTAGGCCAGAAGGGAACAATCATGATGCCCTCTGCTTCCACCCTCGCTATCTTGTGCAGGCAATTTGATATCAAACTAAATGGGGGAAAAGCACAGAAAAGTTGTGTTTCTCATGTAATCGAAAAAAACATCTACATAAGTTGAACCAAAGACGTTTGTGCCTTTTGCATTTTAACGTATTGTGAACGTACAAATTTGCTAAAATTATCCCATACAGCCTGGTTTACACATACTTTTGTCAGGCTTTTCTCAGGGCGATGATATTTGTTAATCTTTTCCAAGAGTTTTCCCTCTGGCAGTCTGTCTGTCTTTCATTAATGTATTGATGACGCTTGCCAGTTCTGAGTCCACAATCGTATTGGTTTCCTCCTTTGCAGATCCTGTTGCTGCTAAGGACTTTGCTTTTACCCTCAATGGAGGGAGAATAGGACGCTTCCCGCTTCTACTTCATGGGGATTGCCCTCGTATTAATAATAATAATAATAATAATAATAATAATAATAATAATAATAATAATAATAATAATGTGAATGATATATGAATTGAATCATATATGAACTGCGGAAATGAAATCAAATGAAGAATGATCCTCGCAGTTGTGAACGCAATTTATGCAATTGCGAAAAGAAGCCTGAAAAAAAATTCAGGACTTCAACGGGGTTCGAACCCGTGACCTCGCGATTACCGGTGCGATGCTCTAACCAACTGAGCTATGAAGCCACTGATGTTGGGAGCAGGTCAATTGTAGGTTCTTATGTTCCCGTGAAAGAAATGAGTGTGAATGATATATGAATTGAATCATATATGAACTGCGGAAATGAAATCAAATGAAGAATGATCCTCGCAGTTGTGAACGCAATTTATGCAATTGCGAAAAGAAGCCTGAAAAAAATTCAGGACTTCAACGGGGTTCGAACCCGTGACCTCGCGATTACCGGTGCGATGCTCTAACCAACTGAGCTATGAAGCCACTGATGTTGGGAGCAGGTCAATTGTAGGTTCTTATGTTCCCGTGAAAGAAATGAGTGTGAATGATATATGAATTGAATCATATATGAACTGCGGAAATGAAATCAAATGAAGAATGATCCTCGCAGTTGTGAACGCAATTTATGCAATTGCGAAAAGAAGCCTGAAAAAAATTCAGGACTTCAACGGGGTTCGAACCCGTGACCTCGCGATTACCGGTGCGATGCTCTAACCAACTGAGCTATGAAGCCACTGATGTTGAGAGCAGGTCAATTGTAGGTTCTTATGTTCCCGTGAAAGAAATGAGTGTGAATGATATATGAATTGTATCATATATGAACTGCGGAAATGAAATCAAATGAAGACTCATTCACACTCATTTCTTTCACGGGAACATAAGAACCTACAATTGACCTGCTCCCAACATCAGTGGCTTCATAGCTCAGTTGGTTAGAGCATCGCACCGGTAATCGCGAGGTCACGGGTTCGAACCCCGTTGAAGTCCTGAAATTTTTTCAGGCTTCTTTTCGCAATTGCATAAATTGCGTTCACAACTGCGAGGATCATTCTTCATTTGATTTCATTTCCGCAGTTCATATATGATTCAATTCATATATCATTCACACTCATTTCTTTCACGGGAACATAAGAACCTACAATTGACCTGCTCCCAACATCAGTGGCTTCATAGCTCAGTTGGTTAGAGCATCGCACCGGTAATCGCGAGGTCACGGGTTCGAACCCCGTTGAAGTCCTGAATTTTTTTCAGGCTTCTTTTCGCAATTGCATAAATTGCGTTCACAACTGCGAGGATCATTCTTCATTTGAATAATAATAATAGTAATAATAGTAATAATAATAATAATACATCACATTTATGTTACGTATCTTCCATGCAATATTCAAATTCGCATTACAACACTGGCCGGGGGACTTGCTAAGGATAAGGACATCTTCCTCTTGAATTTCCTCGTCATAGGAAATCTATAGGTCGGCTTTAGCCGACTTAAAAGCCTCAGAAATGGCCTTAGCCATATTTGCGGACAGTGTTACAAATCCTTCGTGCATGGCAGCTTAGGATATCTTCCTCTTGAATTTCCGTCATAGGCAGTCTCTATAGGTTGGCTTTAACATTTTTGACCGACTTTAAAGCCTCGGAAATGGCATTAGCCATATTTCCGGACAGTGTTGCAATCTATCTCCCACCTGAATTTCCTCCTCATAGGATATCTATAGGTCGGCCTTAGCCAACTTTAAAGCCTCGAAAATGGCATTAGCCATATTTCCGGTCAGTGCTGCAAATCCTTCTTGCATGGTAGCTATGAGAGCTGTCGAAGGTCCTTCACCTTGAGAAGGAGAAGCTCCAATCTTGGCGCCATTTAACACAACATTGGACTTCAATGTCCTCGGGCACTTTTACTTCGAGAGCTATCGCTGCTTTCCTTTTTCTGTCCAGATGTTTCCTTCCTCTGACCGGTATCCGTGTCGTTGTCAGGCATTCTAACGTACTTTAGAGCAAATTATTGCTGAAAATGTTCACTAGACAAAACAAACCTCTGTTCGCTCGAGAAGGCGGCAATACACTGAGTTCGCGCAGGCGCAATGCTATCTCATGTAAGCCCTCAATGCGGTGACGGAATAAAATGAAACCATTAATCCATTTATCATAGGATTGTCGGTAAAGAGGATAATTAGCAATATCTGCGCTTTCTGTTGGTTAGATTTCCCGTCACTTGAAATGGTTTCTATTTTTTACAGAGGTTTAGGGCCTGTTCACATGGCGGTGGGGGACCCCGGGTAGGTGAGGTACCCCACCCGAGCCGTGGTCAAAAAAAAGCTGGCTTTCACATGCAATCCCGGGCGCTGGGGTAAGGTTTAAAATGCTATCGCGTGGTCGCTACGTAAGTATATTAACAAAGAATTCAGAGACAATTGCCCGGATGAACATCACCCCACCCCACCTCCAGCATTCACATAGAGAAAACTCACCCCAGCTAAGCGGGTTACCCGCCCTGGATGACCGGGCAGCCCGCCTCGGTGAGGTATCCCACTTCAAATGTGAACGCGATCGAGAAATAAAGAGAGATTGTATGGAGAGATTGGTAACCCCACCGAGGCGGGGTACCTCACCTGCCTGGGGTCCCCCACCTCCATGTGAACAAGCCCTTAGTAATGCTTTGAAGATATTTATGATTTATAAGGCTTGCGCACGTTCATGTTATGAAAGCTTAGTTATGGGTGCAACACGGATGTCTTCTTTCTATCTTTGTCTCACAGGTCACTCTTCATCAGTTCATGGCAAAGGACAACGTGCCTTTCCACACTGTTGTGTTTCCGTGCACTCTGATTGGTGCAGACGACAACTACAGTCTTCTGAATTCCATCAGCGCAACAGGTAAGAAAACCGTTCGCACTGACAAGAGTTACTAAAACTTTCTCTCTGGTTTCACTCAAATTCTTTTTCTGTAACCCTGGTTCATAGTCAAAGATCTAAAAGAAACTCTCGCATTTAATATTCTAACACTCGAAAATTCTTGTTCCAGCTGATAATGGTCGTGGCCGGAGTTCACCGAGAAAACATCCTTTGCAAAGCAAATCAGCTACCACTTCCCCCTCCCTCTCCACCACTCATCCTTTGCAAAGCGAATCAGCTTCCATCCCACCCCCCTCTCCACCCCTCATCCTTTGCAAAGCGAATCAGCTACCCCCCTCTCCACCACTCATCCTTTGCAAAGCGAATCAGCTTACCCCCACCCCCCTCCCCCACCCCCTCTCCACCACTCTTACTTCTCTTGTACTTATGGCAACATCAGAAATTTTAAAGTGAAGGAATTAAATTTGCGAAGGGAAGAAATAAGTCTCTTCACATTTGTGTTCTCAGTAACGTCGCAGTTCTATCAAGACTGATTGTCAAAGTTAACGCGGAGAACAGTTGAGATTCCTAATTAAAAGTGTTCACGTACAGTTTAGAGATTTAGTGTTCTGTTCACACTTCCAGTTTCTTTCGTCTTTTTCCATCCTCAGAATACCTTAATTACGAAGATGACAAATTTTCCAAGAGTCGTGGAGTGGGGGTGTTTGGTGATGATGCTGCCGACACAGGTATCCCAGCAGACATCTGGAGATTCTATTTGCTTTTTGTCAGACCTGAGAGCCAGGTGAGAGCCTTGAATCTTAACAAAACCTGAGATTTGCAAGCGCAAACAGAGAACAAACTTTCTCTTCCTTCAGTTTGTTATTTTCAAGTAAGTGTTGTCTACCATAACCCAGGTATTTTGACCCTAGAAACGTTTCTAAAGCGCAAGGAACCCAACAGTACTAGATCGAATTAAAGCCCGCTTAAGCCGACACCCTTTGGAAGCTGAAAAAGTGTATACTTCCAGCATTTTTCCTAATTCTGGTTTTTTACCTTTTTCCTTACAGGATAGTGCTTTTAGTTGGTCGGATTTTGTTTCGCGTAACAACACTGAACTGCTCAACAATTTTGGCAACTTCGTCAACCGGTATGGTGTCTTTGAATTTTATCAATTTAGTTTTGGAAATGGTTTCTGGACACTTATTTGGCCTTGGTTGTGAGTAATAGTTAAAGTTTCAGTAACACTCTATATGTTGTTACATGATATAGATACATGATATTTTTTCTTTCTTATAATAAATGTTCACTATTTTTACAGAGCCTTGATGTTTGTGCAGAACAACTTTGGTGGTGTGATACCCGCCATGGAATTGACCGATGAGGACAAGAACTTCATAGCTCTCATCAATAAAGAATTGAAATCTTACATCGACAATCTTGAGAAAATTAGGTAGTTTTTCTATCCTTGGATTGATATGATTTGTTTGATGAGGATTTATGCTTTGGATTCTATTCAAACTCAACCAATTTACTATGGTGCTCACTCGCTCGATTTGTTACCCACAAAAGCCCGCCGACAGTGTCACAAATGTGCGCTCTAACTTTTTCCTATATTTTCTAGCCTTTATTGACGTCACCTATTTATCCCCCTCACATGATTTCTTAAAACACCTGATAAAATATCTGAAAAAGAGACTAAAAAAGTGACTTAAATTCCTAAAAGTTTCACTTCGGGGTGTCGTAGGTCTTTACGTATCAACCCGTTATGAAAGTCCGTTATGAAAGTTTTTTTCGTTTAGTTCTTGTTGACGCCACATCTGTTCCCAGCTTTCATTCTCAGCAATTGTCAGATGACGTGTAGGCCATTTCAATTTATTTGGGATTTTGTTTTTATTTTGGGGCGAAGCATAAGCCCTACGTCTTCATTCCATTGCAGGCTCCGTGAAGGATTGAAAGACGTGTTAAACATGTCGAAATTGGTAATCAGTACATTCAGTCCAATCAACCGTGGATTCTTGTCAAGGGAAGTGAATTGGACAGGTAAAGATTAACCTATTTTTAATCTAACCTACTCTTAATCTAAAGCAAGACGAACCAGCCTATCAGCTAATTAAACTTCAAATCGCGCAGTTCTGATCCACCTCCTGACCAGGGTCACTGTGTTTTTTTTTTTTGTCCTGGCTGTTTGTAAGCCGTCTGAAGTTATTCCGGGATTAAAATGTTGATCAAAGTTCCGGTTTCCTTTGTATGAGAAGTGTACTATGTCGCACAGCAGATTGAATCAGCTATTGCTTCTTGTCAACTATTTAAAGAAACTGCGAAACGCTGAGGGGTAGCCTGCTGTGAACTTGCATCCTATTCGGAGGGAGAAGAAATACTTCTATTTGGATTAGCGTCAGCAAGTTGGCCCGAGCGTTGATTAAACTACATAACTCGCACGTGGTTAGTCTAATTTATTTGTTTTCATCTCTAGATCACGCGCAGCTACAGTTACAGGCATTGCGGCAAATTTGTCCTGGCTGCTGTCTGTTCTTGTTCATCCCTTTATGCCTGATGTGAGTGAAGAGATTCAAGGCCAGTTACAGGTAGGTCCGTTTGGCGTACAAAGCTAATTCTGAATTCACACTGATTGTAGAGTCTTTAACTCTTCAAAGTCCAGTATAGAAGAATCTTAGACTGGCCATTTTTGCACCTAATGTTAATCAATCATCACAGCGTAAAACGCTGTTATACACTAATGCTATTTCTGCTATAATGATTGAAAAATGATCCTTTTAGCTCAGAATGCTCTGTTAAACAAAAAAATTACATCATATTTTTTTGGCACAGGTGTATTTTGGTTTCATGAGATTTTTTTGTCTATTTAGTTTAGATAACGCTTGACTCTACAAAGTGCCATGATAAGAGGAACATAAATTTGCATTTCGTAGTGCAGAAAAAGTTCGGATAACTGATGTCCGGATAATCGAAGCCCGACTGTATGAAGGAGCGAAATTTAGGGGGAGCTATAGCCCTTTCCTAGCAGAATATATTCTGTTTCTTTCTTTCCGTTGACTAGCAGATATCAGTATGTAAATTCGTGGAAGCGTCACGTAAAAACTGAAAAAAAAATTGGGCCTGAGCTTCCAATTAGGATCTGAAATGGTTAATTTAGCTCATGTGAGCGTTAATTGAGTTCTAACTTCTTTTGTGTCCTATAAATTTCAACTAGTATTATAATAGAAAGACGAAGGTTAGACATATCTTTGTAAGGCGGAGTGAAATAAATAGCGAAGAGCAATGCAGTTGTATCTTCTTTCTTCGTCAATTTACTCTCGCGGTAGCCACGGTATTGAGTTTAATTGAAGCCTTGAATTTCTCTTTCCACACTTCTTTAATCCAATTGCTTTTGGGAATTTAAAGGAGGGTTTCTCTTCTCTTTTCCTTAAACTGTAGCCTGGTTTGACATTCCACGTACAGAGATCGAGGCCAGAGTTTACATGTCTTTAAAGGTGTCGAGTCTTATACAAACAAACAGAAGTGTTTGTTCTTGTTCAGTTACATTTGTACATTGAAACGTTCGACTTTAAAAAGGGCCGAAAACCGTATTTTCTTTTAGTTCCCAACGCACCGCATTAAAAAAATTTTTTGTAGTTCACAAGTGTAACTCATAACTCTAGCACGCAGCTCGCAGCTCGCAACTCGCAACACGCAACACGCAACACGCAACACCCAACACGCAACACCCAACACGCAACACGCAACACCCAACACGCAACTCGCAACTCGGAGCTTGCGACTTGCAACACGCAACTTGCATCTCGCAACTTGCAACTCGCAATTCTAATCTAGCTTGAAACTCGCAAGTATCTGGTCCACTTATCTGTTTAATGTTCATTCAAATAGGAAAATCGTGAGCAGGTCCACGATTTTGTATGTACAGTCTGTATATGTCTACGGATCATGGGATTTTAAGGTATATGAAATTTTGTACCCCTGAAACAAAAGTGTTATTATTCATAGTCGTGCTATGTTTGTAGGTCACCGACGAAGGCAATGTTGTGTTGGATAACTTCATTCCCTATCTGCAGCCTGGTCACAAAATTGGAGCGGTAAGAACAAACAGATAAAGGAGAAGGAATGATTAAAAAAAAAATCAAACAGAAAAAAAAAACTAGACTTAAAATTTAGCTTCTCTGGTTTCATATGCTTAACACCAGAATATGTAGGTGACAACTTGATATAGAGCGGTTTTCAATTGAGTGTCGAAAGTAATCAGGCAATTACTTTGGTTTTGGTTTTGGTTTTGGTTTTAGTATGGTTTGAGATTGGTTGAGTAGTCTTATCAGTAGTAAGTAATAAGTTTGGTTTTGGTTTTACGACACTCAATCGAAAACCCCTTTATTGGGCAGCAAATAAAATGTTCAGATATCTTTAACCACCTACTGGAAAGTAGAAAGAATCCTCAACTTACAACAACAACAACAGAAGAAAACATTTGACAGCAAACATTGTTTGGCTCTTTCCTCGCGGAAGCTTTATTATTACAATTATTTTTGCTTAACCTATGCTTTTAACGTCTTTGCCAACACGATCAAAGGAACATCCTTCAAGCAAATCGAAGGGCCTATAGTTGCACATTACTCATGATGTATTGTTCCGTGAGTGCTCTGCGCCTCAGAATTATTTACTTCTTGATAGAATAATCACTGAAGAATTATTTACTTCTTGATAGAATAATCACTGAGAAAACTCAAAATTAATTGAAGATTTATGTACGCTATCAAGCTTTATGATTAACAACGCGACAGCTGAGCAGTGATTGATTACTAGGGAACCATCATTTTGCACGTATTAACGTCAAGTTTATCTGTCCAGCCCAAACCGCTGTTTCAAAAGATCGACGCCTCTGTAGCGGATAAGTTCCGCGCAAAGTATGGCGGGAACAAACAGAAGCAACAAACTTCCGGCAACAAATCAAAAGACGCAACTGACAGCAATAACACTGATATGGCCCTAGTGACATTGAAGGCGGAGGTTTCCAAACAGGTGAGGCCCTTCATGCCCTTTTTATTTCAGGCCGAAATTAAAGAGGTGCATGTAGACTTGTGTAAGGGGGGCGTCTGTTGAGTAACTATCGTTTAGGTCTACCTCGCGTCAAAAGCCCGTATTAAGTCAGTTTTTTTTTTCGCAAACAATAACTTATGTTAGATGTTACGATCGTAAAGTCGTCTCTTGTCTTTTTTTCAAGAAAGTCCGTGTTACAAGGCGTGAGCCTTGCAAGGCGTGTGTTGACTGGCTGAAGGTCATTCCGTACAATTGCATTGCGCATACTTACTGAACATAATATCATAGGTGACAAATTACTCTTAATTTTGGCGCGAAATTTAAGCGTTAATTTCTAATTTCACATGTGGAATTTCGAAGTTGCTATAGCAACGTTTTCTGCAGTGCCAAGATGGCGTCTAGGTTTCAAAATGTTACAGAAGATGTTGCGGCGATAAGAAACGCTGCAAAAAAAAAAAAAAAAAAACACGCTTGCCTTAAGTAATTGACAATACGCGCAATTTACAATTTAACAACATTCCAAAATGTCTTAACGCAAGCCTTAACACGATCAAAAACATTTCAATGGCTTTGAGGGGATTATCCATCGCATTTCACAGGACGGCGTCTTCAGTTTTCATTATATCAAGGGTTGACAGTCGTCTCAACTTTAAACCAAAAAAAAGGAGGCTTGTTAAGGGCTTTTTGTCGATAAATCCAGGACGTTTTAAACTGTCTTGAAAACGTATGCTTGAACTCTTCTAATGCTTGGAGTAATCTGACTACGCGATACGCAAAATATCTTCACGGTCGTAAACGTACTTTGTCACCCATGATATTAAAAATAGTAAAATGGTATACTCGTGAAATTAGAAAATAATTTCACTTACGTTTTGTCCAAACTGTAATAATTTCCCTCGCCTAAAAGCTCGGGAAATTATTACAATTTGGACAAAACGCGCGTGAAATTTTTCCCTGATTTCACTCGTCACCATTTGATTACACATACTAGTTCGCGCATATTAGCTCGCGCATATTAGTTCGCGCACATTGCAAAATGAAGGCTTTTTATTGATGCCTGATGCTCGCCAGGGAGGTAGATCGGTATTTCCTCGTAAACGAGTACGCTGACCCATCATTTTTCCTCTTGTTTAGAATTCAACAATAACGTACCGGTTCTTCTGTAAACGAAATATGGAGAAATTTTCAGTGCAGAATAATAAACAATCCTCGGAGATGTGAATTCAACGGATACCCGTTAATAGAATTGTGACTATGATATATGTACTTATATGGGATAGACAAGCAAGGTGCTGCTGCTCCTAAACAAGCATGGGGACGTCCTGTTTTTTATCTCAAAATTTAAGTTCCTATGACATAAATAATCATTATGTAAAGTCTGGAAAAAAAATTCAGTGAAGGTATTACTTCTGCGCAATGACTTTAAGCTGTCACGATGGCGAAGATGTCGATCAAAAAATGAACCATCTATTACTTCATCATCGCGCAAAGGCATAACATCGCCATTCTAATCCTGGTAGTATACAGGACATTTGTCATATGAACCTAATTTAATGACCTAGCTGCCAGGAGTGTCCTATAGCTCAGTGGCAGAGCATCCGAACTAGTCATTGGAAGGTCATAGGTTCGACTCCTGTCGGGAGCACTCGGATTTTTTCCGTTATCCGAGTTGCCCCGTGTCACTAGTTGAAACACGTCATCTTTAAAGCAATTAACTTGTCTTTAGAATTTAGGTGTGTTCATGATCACTGAGTCTAAGACACTCAGAAGTTTCTTTGGCTGACCACTGAGTCAAGGCACTGTCCTTGATTAGTTCCAAATAAAAAGATGGAAATTTTGTCTTCGAGGTTTGTGTTTTTCGAAATACACCGAATGAAGTCATTCATGTTTGCTGTTTTGCTCGCTGGACTCAGGATTTAGCAACCACTGAGTGTCATTCATGTTCTTACAATGCCCGTGTTGGTTCTCTTACTTGGTAATACATCAAGATCCCAGAGGAGGGGGGGGGGGACTTCAATATGAAACAGACGGGGATGCTCGTCGTCTCTCTTAGGGGTGTAAATTTGAGATTTTGGTCGTGTTTAGGGGTTGAGAAAAAAGCGCTAACATTTTTTGCCTTCGAGGTATTGTTTAGGATTGCACGCGAAGAGATATAACAAAATAAATTCTATTTTAACTCATTTCACTTACCTCATTTATATGAAAATCAAGGGCAAGCTTAATTTTCGTTTGATTACGCTTCCAGATTAGTCTCTTTTAGGGGTCAAAATATGCATGGGCCACGCCTAGATTGATCTTTTTTTGAGGTCAATTTCAAAATTTTTGACGAGCATCCCCGTCTGCTTAATATTGGAGTCAAACCCCACCCCCCCTCCCCCGATCAGGATTTATCTTGCAGCTGTGCAGCTGATGATTCCTATATCCTCATTAGCTCTTTGCATGGCGGGTAGATTGCTCATAATTTAAGACCAAAACTAATCACGACTTGGTCACACGAGGTTTCCCTGACTTGGCTCCGATTACTAGTATTTGCTTTAACTTCTCATTGGTTGGTTTTATTCTTTGCCTTTACCGTGATTACATTTACCAACAGCCCAGGAGCGCATGGGCTCCTGACAGCCTGAATTACTTTGGAATTGGTTTCCCGAAACAAGAGTACACTGAAAAAAAACCTTCATTTTACAGGTTGAGCAAATAATCAAGCTGAAGGCAGAAGGAGTTGAAAAAGAAAAAGTGCACGCTGAACAGGCCATTCTCACGGCGCTGATGAAAAAGCTGGCTGTTGCCGAGGGAAAGGATCCTGACAAGTAGGGCGGCAGTTCAAAGGGAGAGGAGAAAGGAAAAAAGTAGACTAATGACACACCATGCTGAGAGCCGACGAAATTGTTAGTGGCTTGGAAGCACGGCTTTAAACCTTCCCAGTTTTCGAGTACGAGGTAAATCCACTGTACGGAAAAAATGGCGGCTATACATTTTACCACAATTCCCTGCGAACCTAACACTGCGAATAGGCCCTCAGAGAAAGTCATAGTTTTGCAAAAATTTTCCCTGAACTAATCATCCTGTTCATGTAAGATCTGAATTTCTCAGACTTTGTCTGTACGTTTTTATGAGCGGTTTTAGGGTTTTCGTGCGCAAATATTTCAGTCGCCATCTTTTTCGGTAGGGCGGATTGTCTCTTTACTTGCATGTAGTTACACATCGTTTAAATAAATATATGCATTAGAAATAAATATACGAGAAATGCATATATGCATAAATAGAATACAGTGCATGATAAATAATGTAAACTTAAACAATGTAGCATGAACTAAGCAGCAGCAACCAAATACGACATGCTCTGTGTAAAATAGACGGTAAGTTCTGTCAAATTTGTTTAAAAAATGACTGCCATGTTGAATATTTTGAGCAGCAGTGTGGCCGGTTAGATAAGAATAATCCCAGACCTCGCGACTTATCATGAGCTCCGTGAACACTAAATTTTTCTTTTACTGCATGGTGAGCAGTGCACCGGATATTTCTCTTTCCTTGCGTAGTGTTTGTTTGTTGTTTGTTTGCTATTTTGTTTATTTCTCATTTCCTCCCTTTAATGGTAAGTGTAAACTTGTTTAGCGTTTTAAGGGAAACAGAAGAGTTAAAGTTACAAAGATAATCAGTAGAGTAGCAAACAGTTTTACGCCGTTATATCTCCATTCCTGTGGCAAAGTTGTTCATTAGCTAAGGAATCCTAGCGATAAACATTTACTTAGTTATCCGCGTTTTAAATCTAAAGCTACACTTGGTGATCGTGCTTGTGCTGCACCGAAACTGTGGAATGCGTTACCATTTGACATAAGAAGCGCCAGCACAGTTAGTATTTTTAAAGCCAAGCTAAAAACTCACTTTTTCCCTCATGCATTATTATCATAGTTGTTTTTATTATTGTAAGTTTACTCTTAATTGTAATTTTAGCTTTTTAGCCTTTTTATTCCATTTTTAATCTTGTCATGCGCATTTGAAAATTTTATAGAATTTGCGCATTATAAATGTTTTATTATTATTATTATTATTATTATTATTTATGTTCAATATCTCAATATCTTCTGTTCTTTGTCTTAGCCATCATCCGATGATTAGGTCTCTGTAGTCGCATCGATCGTTGAAGCGCATTGTTGTTGATACGAGATATTAGTAATGTTGGAGAATTGGTTATTTGCTGAATCAGTCAAAGTAATTTAAGTGATTGAAATATCTACATAATGTTCAATATCTCAATATCTTCTGTTCTTTATCTTAGTCATTGTCCGATGATTAGGTCTCTGTAGTCGCATCGGTCATCGAAGCGCACTGTTGGTGATACGAAATATTAGTAATGTTGGAGAATTGGTTATTTGGTGAATTAGTCAAAGTAATTTAAGTGATTGAAATATCTAAATAAAGTATTGTTAAAACGAATAAAATGTGATTGCCTTTTTGAACATCATTAGCCTTTAGAGAGTACATGTGAAAGCCACATAGTGAATGAGTATGAGGCGGGATCAACGCCTTACAGGCAGAATAATGAATATATGTTTGCTATACTGGCTGATGACAATTACATCTGTTCCTTTTCAAGTTATGGGAGTCTAGATCTCGTGTGAAAATTATACAGCTTGACAATACTCGTGCAAGCCACTCTGGCTAGGCGACCCTTGATTTGATGCAAGCATTCCGATTGGTTAGTTTACGTTGGTACTAGGGATGATGTCACACAAGATGGGATAATTATTCGTGCATCATCAATTTTCAATGACCAACCAAAGCTTTAATATGCCCATTACAGACTGCCTTCATCAAATCCCAAAAACTGCTATTGACGAAATTGCATTTCACCGGGCAAGTAAGAATGTCGTCGTAGCTGGCGAAGAGAACTATAGTCTGCATGTAGAAATACACACCAAATATGGCGTGTTAGTGAAGAGCACTGAAGTGGATCTGACTGACAAAAACCAGAAAATACGTAAAATTGTGAGGATAAAAGTAACCACTGACGGACGCATTGCTGTAGTGTTGTAGTTTCCCAGGAAAGTGGCTTTTGAGGAACGTCGAAGTCCAGTGCTTGTTGTTTCAGTTAGACTGCGTAGCTCTCTTCACAAGTGATATAATATGACACATTTTCCCTATACAGTCACTTTGTATCCTACAGCCATCTCCATGGATCACATCATATTCAACTGCTCCAATTTCAAAGTGCTTCGACATTCTGAAGACTCCTGGAATGCTCTTGAGGATCCCTTCTGTTAGAGGTGGGGTCAAGAGTAATGCCAACAATTTCAAAAGTGTACTTTTTCAGCAATTTCTCAGATATCACCTGGCAACTTCAAAGCCTACTTGTTAATGATCTATCAACCATGTTCAGTCCAGTATTCCGTATCAGTTCTCAGCAACACACCTTTATTGACAAACGTAGGTGCCAGTGTTTTCTGTCAGTGTCCACAAATTTATCCTACAATCCTGTAGGCTTCAGCTTACTGCTCTGCCTGTAGAATCTTCGTTTCCCCTAACAGATGGAGCCACTGAACGTTGAGGATGTAACATTTTTATAATGGTGAGCATTGTCTTAAAACCAAGGACACTGTTTTTCAACAGAGGAAAAAATTATATCACAGGACTGGTGCAACTCCTGTACACTGCAGTTTAAGAGGAACAAGCTGAGAATAGCTTGAAACATGTGTAAATTCTAGATAGAGTGAACATGATAAAGATTTTTCAGCAGATAGGATCATCCTCAAGCATCTCCTCTGCGCTCTCCTGTAAATATCTTGAGCATCAAGCTTTGGTTCAACTATGCAACAAAGAGAGAGTGATCACTTCCAACATAGGCTCCCCTCCTAAGATGTTTCAAGAAATATTCTTTTTCTCAGTGATGAGATGACTTATTAATAATAATAAGGAAATCCTGTGTGTCTCCCTGTGCAAAGACAATATGCTTTGGGTGACTAACCCACATATTCATCGTTCACTATCATCATTTATACTACTTAGCCATCTTCCTTCCCATGACTCTTTAATTTCTTGCCCATGTTGTCTGTTATCTGGTCCTAACAGTAATTTAACTTACAAAATAAACTGTCACCTAATGTGTGAAGTAGATGCCTCTACTCAATCTTGAAACTATTGTACTAGCGAAGAAATGTTCACATGTGGGCTACCTGGAAACAACTGGCCATTGTACCACAGGACCATTGTGGAACGTCACAGACTACACACTGACCGACACCGACACACTGACTTTGTACTAGTTAAATCCCAATTTGCTTGTATTTTCTTGGACTTTAAACATTCCAGCTCTCAACCACTTGAGCACAACTCCTAAATCCAGTGATGGTGGGAGATATTTTTCTTAATGTGGTCATGCTACGGAACTTCTATCCTTCTGCTCACAGTCAGCATCATTTCGATTATTGTAGTGTCGCATGGGGGAATTGCAATAAATCTCTTTCTATTAAACTACAAAAACTACAGAATCGCGCTGCGCGTATTTTGACCACTTCTTCATATGATGCCAATGCGGATGATCTCTTGGCTGGCAAAAACTTAGTCTTCAACGAGAATTAAAAACAGCCACTATGGTCTATAAATCTCTTAATGGTCTCGCCCCTGATTATCTGAAATCAATGTTTACTGATCGGAGTGCAATATCTACCTATTCTCTTAGGAATTGTGAGGGCAAACTAGCTGTTCCACTCCCCCGCACCAATTTTCTAAAAAACAATTTCAGCTATAGTGGTGCGGTACTATGGAACAGCTTACCTACCAAGCTGCGGCAAGCACAAACTTTTGCTTGTTTTAACTCCGGCTGCAGGGGTTTCCTTTTTGATAATGAATAAGTTAATTAATCACACGGCATTCATGGAAAGCAGGCACTTTGTTACTGTTACTTTGTTACTTTATTTTTGTTGTTATTAGATTTAATTAGTAGAGATTAGTATCTTAACAATGTAATTAATGCAATTTTAGTATTTACTTTAAGTCCTGATGATTTACCCGTGTATAAATAAAGTTAAATAAATAAATCATCGGAAATTATTCTAGAACAAGATAGTGATCTACCTCTCCCTGGTTTTGACTCAAGAATAAATTTCTCAACACTTCATTGCAAGGTGACCGCAATTCTCCTAATTAATTTATTGGCCATCAATTTTGACCGAGAACAAAACTCTTTCGCAGCCTGTATTTCTAATGAGCCAAACTGACTCATCATCGTTCTCATCATCATCCTCTCATGTAGCAGAAACAGGTGTATATAAGGTGCAAATTGACGCCACCATTAAAAAATGATGTCAAGGAGTTTTCTACAAACTGGCATACAAGCATCAGGAGTTTCCGGTTGGATTGCAATGCATTATGGGGCGATTGGCCCAGAAAAGTGAGCACCAACTTTAGAAGGTCCGCCATATTGGTTTTCCGTCTCGGCGCGGTCATACTGTTCCTGGCTCGTTTTGCAAGCATATATCTACCCTCTTGGCGGTCAATTGGGGAAATTAACTCTAGCATAAAGCTCTAAAGAGGTGTTACTGCTTGGAAAGGTCGTTACAGGTCTGCCATGAGCTGTGGAGTACTTGTTCTGGACGAGGTACAAAAATGGAAGACCGCGGCTTCAAAGGAGTTTCGCCGTAAGCGGAATCTGAAGGTTACGGGAACAAAAGCTGAGCTTGTTGCCCGAGTGTTCGCTGTATCAGAGATGGGTATTGAGGTACAGCCGACTTATAAGGAAAGAATTGCCCACACAGAGAAAGAAAAGGCTAATCTACTGGTTATGTATGCCGGACGGAGTTTCAGTGCTGATCCCCTGGCTGAAGGATTGCTGGGTGAAAGATAGCGACAGCATGACTTCATGGCCGCCAGTCTACCTGAGCGACATCACATTTTTCCTCATGGTTGACCATCCAGGAAAGGACGTTGAGTTTCACAAGCGAGTATTGAATGAATATGAAGAAGGCAAGGCATATAGATTGCTTGATGCAACCTATCGAGAATGAGATCGTTTTATTCACAAACGTAAACAGTACCTAGGAGCATCCTCTGATCTTTTGTTAGAATGCTCATGCTATGGTAAAGTGTACTTGAATTTAAGTGTCCCTATTGCATTGTCAATGAAACCCCTTCTCCAGATAATTTGTCATATTTATGCAACAAGCTTGGACAAGTAACACTGAAGCAAAAACATCCACATTTTACACAAGTCTAAGGCCAGATGGCTCTAACCAATAGGCACTGGTGTGATTTCATAGTGTATACTCAGAAAGGATGCCATGAGGAAACAATAAGATTTGATGCCTGTTACTGCGCCAAGGTGGAAAAAAATCTGACATGGTTCTATACAAATTACCTTGATTTCATTCCAGTAATAATGGGATAATAATGAGCCTTCAGTGGTGTAAGAGTTTAAGTCAAAACATGCAATAAATGGTGTGATAATCAGACAAAGAATATCTGCTTTATTGAAGTGAATCATGAGGCCCTAGTGTTGGTAGTATGTACTGTAAATTCTCTGATTTGCATCCGGTTGCTATTTAACTTGCTTTTGGGGTGAGAGAACTTGCACATGGGCTGTCCTGCTATTTATCCTTGATTGTCCCTTTTGATAACACCCTGTGTGCCACAACACTCACTCATATCCACTCTTCTCTCGCCCCCAAAAAGATAAATAGCAACTGGTAAATGGCCTGGTAACTGGTGAATGTGGATACAAAGTATGTTACATTGCAATGCAAGATGACATTAATTTTAGTTCTCAATCTTCACTTCATAGGTCTAAATTAGAAGTCGGATAACTTTTACTGATAGGACTTGATTTATCAAGTCCAAGAAATCATAAGATTATAAGTCAGTAGAAAGTGAGGTTTGAAATAATCAGTGTTGTCTTTCAGTGCAATATAACAAACACTGAGTTACTTTTAATTAGTTAAATAATTAATTACAATACATTAATTTTTGGTTTGGCGTTAACATCCGGCTTTAAATGTGGTTTACCAGCAGTTCGGCTTAAGTTCGATCCTTCATGCTTTTCTTTCGATACATATTTCGGCCCCAAAAAAGTCCAGGTTTGGTATCGGTACTGATTCGTAACCAAGCCAAATTTCAACGTAGCTTGCGGACGCTGCTCATTTTCGGGAGCAAAGAGAGTGAAGAGAATAAATATTATTGTAACTAACTTGAGTTAAATATAATACATATTGCTATATAATATTGATAATAAAACTAAAAAAGATGGTGTCAGTCTGCTTTTATCTAAGACTTAAGTTTCCAAAGATATTATCTAGTAACAAACTGTAACCAATAAAACAAATGATCTTTTCGCCCACTTTCGGGGGCAATTTTTTTCTGAAAGCGTCCATTTTCGGGGACGTGGTAAAACGAAGCAAAAGTAAGACCTTTCACTTTAAAGTCACCTGATTTTTGCAGAACCTTACAGAAACCTTAACACTACTACTGGTGGAACATTATTGGAGAATGATCAGCTTTCATGTACCCTAAATACAACTGGAATAAACTACCACAAGAAAAAGCAGTCTTGAGAAGGGAAGTTACTACAAGGTATGACGAGGGATGACAGAATTCTAGGAGACATTTTCTTGATGCACAACCAAATTTTCATGATATAAGGCTTCCTTGTGAGTACTTGCGTTCTGTCTTGGTCAACGATCGGGACGCAAAAGCTACTGGCCTTTCACTGCCATCGGGCATGACGTGTGAGAGAACCGCACCGATGCAGGTCGGCGAAGCATCACATCCAGGCCTAACTTGTAATGCCGGATCATAATGCGTTAGCATCTGCTCAGATGTAATCATGCGCTTAGCCTCTGTAAAGGCTTGCTAGCACTGTTCAGTCCACTGCCATTTGCTATTTTGCGCTAACAGCTGGTGAAGTGGATGAAGAACTGTGGACGCCTTAGGCAGGAAGCGGCTGTAGTAGTTAACGAGTCTTAAGAATGAGCGAAGCTGCGACACATTCTTGGGTCTAGGCTCGCTAACTACTGCCTCAATCTTCTCTTGTGTTTTGTGGACACCTCTCATGCCCACAGAACTGAACTATATCCTTAAAGAACTCCCACCTTTCTTTGTTAGCCTTCGGATCCGCGTCTTGCAGTCGCTTGAGAACGTTCTCTAGATTCTCCAAATGCTCTTCATCAGTTTTGCCCGTGACGATCATATCATCGAGGATGCACTGGGTGCCAGCTATTCCCTGTAATACCTGGTCTATGGCACGTTGCCAAATCGCTGGACTTGACGTAACGCCAAAAACTAACCGATTGTATTGGAACAGGCCTTGTGTGTATTAATCGTGAGGTATTTCTTAGACTCCTCCGTTACTCCCATTTGATGATAAGCTTGGCGTAGATCAAGTTTGCTAAAATGCTTTCCCCCAGCCAAATTAGCAAAAATATCCTCTATGCGTGGTAGAGGATACTGTTATGCAAGAAGTACTGGATTGACTGAGACTTTGAAGTCACCACACACGCGCACTGATCCATTTCGCTTCACTACAGGGACAATCGGGGTAGCCCATTCACAGTATTCTACTTTAGACAGAATACCGTCCTTCACTAAACGTGTCAATTCTGCTTCCACTTTGGGGCGCATAGCATACGGGACTTGTGAAAGCTAGGCTGGCAGTTCTCCTTAACTTTTAAATCAGCCTTGTGGCCTTTAAGTGTGCCTATACCCTCAGAAAATACAGCCTCGTACTTCTGTAACTGATCCACTTTGTGTTGTACTACGACCCCTTTCGGCGTCTGACTAAGCTTAAGGGTTTTGATTTCACACCAGTCCAACTGAATTTTGGAAAGCCAATCACGCCCAAACAGTGCTGGCCCTGGTGTCTCAACCACTTGGAGGGTTAGCTCCTTTTCTTTGGCCTTTAAACTTTACACATTACACTTCATCTCTCCCAGTTTCACGTGACCAAAATGTTCCTTATACTGTTCGTATGGGAGTACAGACACAGTTGACCCTGTGTCTAGTTCCATCTTGATCACCCTTCCCTGTACCTCCGGGCTGACCCATATCATGCAATCCTTGTCACCCACATTATTAACCTCTAGGGATCCTAAGTAGTCATCGCTGTCTCCGTCATCACCTTCCACATAATTTACTGGGGGTCGGGAACCTTGTGTCTCCCTTTTCTTGAATTTACAGGCCATTTTAATGTGACCGGTCTTGTTACAGTAGTGACATTTGTCCTTTTTGTATGGACAACTCTTATGATCGTGATTGCCCAGACAGCGGTAGCAACTTTGATCACTAGACTCTTTAGGGGATGGAGAACCCTTTTTCTCTGAAGGCTTAACTTCCCTCTTAGGTTTAAGCTTCTTATTTGGCTTTGACTTGGATAACAAATCAACTGGTTTTGACTCTTTACCCCCTGGAGAGCTTCAACATCCTTGTAAGATTGCTCAATAGCGATGCACTTCGTTACAGCAGTGTCAAATGTCAGTTCCTCAAGTTTGAGTTTCTAAAGCTCTGACATAATTCTCTTATCTCGAATACCCGAAACCAATCTATCTCTGAGCCTTTCCAATCGCATGGCTTCATAAGATTAAACTTGCAATCGGTAACTAGATGCTTCAGAACAGCAACATACTGACTCACCGTTTCTCCTGCGTTTCGCGCTCGGTGGTCAAACTCGTACCTGGCAACTAGAGTAGATTTCTGGGGCTTCAATTGCTTTTGGAGACGCTCGACGATCGTGTCGTACGTGAGAGAATCTTCTCTTAACAATATTGGGGCCCCCAAATCTTTCGCCAGCTAGTACGTTTCGGTGGGAAGATTAGTTAACAGGAACGCTTTCTTCTGTTTCGAGTCGGTCACTCCATTGGCCGCGAAGAAGAATTGTAGCTGTTCTGCATAAGGCAGGTACAAAAGTCGGACCGGATCAACTCGGATCGCCAGTCTGGGTCGCATTAACTCGGATCAACTCGGATCGCCAGTCCGGGTCGCATCAACTCGGATCAACTCGGATCGACTCGGATCGTCTCGGATCATGAAAAAAAAACATAAAATTAAATGAAATTGAAACTTTTACCCATTTGAAGGTTAAAATTCCGGTCAAAATGGGCCAAATTAAGAAAGACTCGCGACGTTTTCTCCGTGTCGTGCTGTGTAGTCAAGCCGCCATTTGGTATTCTAAGTCCCAGTTCCTCTTGGACTCGTCTCGTGTTCATCCATCCCTGATATCCCTGATATCCTGATCGCGCCGCGTCGATCTCCACGATCATGGACCAAGATGAAGGTAAATCTTTCTCAATGAATTTGCATCTGTCCACCAAATTGATAGTTTCAGTCATAACCCACTTCTGTTACGCTGCGTGATTTCGGAGAAATTCGCTTTACTTCTGTTTGGCTTCTAATTTGGAGAACAGGAAGTTGATAGATTTAGCTAATCATTAAGCAAAACTTGGCCTGCTTGACGACAAGGGATTTCAGTCCAAAAAGGTTGACGTTTTATACGAACGAACTTAAAACGATTTTCAAAGATCCTGAAGATAGTTTTTGAGGGGGACGACGATCCGAAAGGTATTTCAAGTAATTAAGAAAGTAATTTTATAGTTAGCGCGAAAAATTGAGCTGAACGAACTCACGTGAGCTTCGCAATATCTACATCTACATCTACATTTATTAAGTTAGTTTATTAAGTTAGCAGAAACTAAATAGTTATCACGCTAACTTTAACATAAACATGTTGTTCAAATGCAACTAAATACCCTTCGGATCGCCGTTTTTATGTTTAGAATCTCGCTAATTGTTGAATTATGTGTAGTGAGTCGTTTTTGGGAATGTAACTTTGGATAAAGGCTTCGTTTTGTTGCGATATTAGGACGGGGACATGGACGCTACTGGCGGTTGCCATGAGG